>BQNB010078168.1:0-30626 GCA_026074375.1 Tanacetum coccineum
AGTTGATTCAAGCGGCCACATAAAGAGAATTTAATTATCTAAATTATAGAAAAACGTTTAAAAGCTGAAGTATTACCAAGATTGCCAGATTTACTATTGAGTACAACACATTTTATGGAGAAATAATTAATTCGCGAATCTGGTCCATAATCCGTCCACATTCATTCCCAACTTGATCCCCAAGTAATCTCTAGCCTATAAATACCCTTCTTTGGTGCTTGGGACGAAATATCTCCTATCATATCATCACATATACAATTTACAAGAGAAAGATCTAAGAAACTGAAGAAGTACGCCGCACTTATTACAAAGTGCGTCGCACTTTCCACCATCACCAAAATCGCCGCACAATATTGTAAGTGCGCCGCACTTTCGTTCAAACTTCCTTAAGAAACGGCTAAAGTCCCAATAAATGTTGAGTTAATTAACTCCCTAAGTGCGCCGTACTTTTTCTCAAGTGCGCCGCACTTCTACCCGAAATCAGCCTATAAATAGAGAAGGATTTCTCTCATTTTACTGTTTTTTAAAAACATCTCTTACACACTTCCACAACAACTCTCACACACAATCCCCCATTCGTTTAGAACCATTAAAAGGGGTGTTTTGGTAATAAAGGTCTGAGAACCTTTGATTCAAACCACCTTGATAACACAAATCATCACCGCCATTAGAATCAAAGTTCTTGAAGAAGTTGGATAGTCTTGGTTGAAGTTCATCATTGTTCTTAGGTTTTGATCCTCAACGAAGAATAGTTGTAGTGTTTTATTTCGATTATTATAAGCGCTTTGTGACGAAATCTGTTTCCTAGTTTCGGGATTTTTGCTTTGAATATATCTAAAGGTGTTCTTGGAGAAATTCTTGTGAAATCACCATAACTTTCTCTTGGACAATTGGTATGAATCTTGTTACTCTTTTGAATATAATCATTGTTGAATCCATGATGAATGTTATGTGTTTTGTTACTCTGATCATGGAGTAGTAATCTTATGTTTGTTTGGGCATTATGTGATCTTTGATATGGAGTGTTTTGATTTGTGTTTATTGAATTGGTAAAACATATTTTATATAAGAAAATAGGCCGAAAGGTTTCTTTATACATGTGTTCTATCAATCCATCTAATATATTGGTTATCATAACTTATAAAGGTCAAAAGGATTTGTTGTTATTAATCGATATAATCACTAGTTATACTTAAAGGCCGAAAGGATTTATAACTTGTGATAACTCTATTTTCTAAAACTTATAAACACTATTCCAAACACATCATTATCTAAGTGATCATTGCCTAAACAAACATACCTTAATCATTTGATTGGATCATCATTTAATTGCTTTCTTTACAATATTCGATATATGCTCGTTTTGGTTAATTTGATCCGTGACAATCATCTTAGCCTTAGCACCTTAATTACAAACTGTGAAAATTT
The DNA here is from genome assembly GCA_026074375.1 of Tanacetum coccineum. NCBI lineage: Eukaryota > Viridiplantae > Streptophyta > Magnoliopsida > Asterales > Asteraceae > Tanacetum > Tanacetum coccineum. The sequence goes on from BQNB010078168.1 coordinate 1,429, forward strand.
CAATTCTCATGGAACGACCTGGACTTACCTAAAAGCTATACTATACACGAACGGGTATACTTCCCGAGTGTTGTGTTTTTAGTAAAAAATTGGTATTTCTAGTATTATAAATTTAAAGCTTGGAAAACACACCATCAAGTTTTTGGCGCCGCTGCCGGGGAATTGTTTAAGTTATTATAGTTTGTTGCTTGTTTTTGGTGCTAAATTGTTTCTTGTTAAGTTGTCTACTGTTTTGCAAATCAAAATATTTTCAAACTCGTCGTACCGTTTTCTGGCAAACGGAAACCAAAAATCAATTTTTCAGGAAGTATGCCGCACATCCTATTTGTGCGCCGGTTTTCCTGAAAACCCAGGAAGTATGACGTACTTTACCCAAGTACGTTGCACTTTCTGCAAATTTTCACAAACAAAATTTTATTTCAAAAAAACCAAAACCAAAACCCCCCAATCTGCTAGTCTTCGGTTCTATAATCATTTGGAATTGTATTTTATCTGATTATATGCCTTGTGTATTTGTAATTATCTAGTTTATCGTAATATTAAAAAAAAACATAAAATTTCCAAAAAAGTCAGCGCACTTTTCCTAAAGTACGTCGTACCTATAAAAAAAATCTTTTATTTATTTATCCTTATTTGCTATATATAATTAAATTAAGATATATCAGGTATATATCATATATATTATTGATAAGAGATTATATTATATATATAATATATATAAGTTTATATATTATATAATATATATATATTTATATATAATAAATCTATTAAAAATAAATAAAAATTTTTAAAATAATATATGAAAATAATGTATTTATTTTGAATAATTATCCTATTAGACCTCAACTTATATATAAATATATATTTTTGCAACAATGCTTAACGTTGTATAAATCCCTATCTTTCGGAAAAAAACTAGTAAAGGTCTAATATATAAATTAATAAAAATTTTAACAGAATGGTCTTGTAAATTTTTATTATCCAAAGAATCCCATTCAGACGAATCACACAAATCTTCCAACCAACATCCGACTCGGTAATGAATTTATCATAATAATATACTTGCCAGAGGATGTCGACACCAGACCAATTTGACCGCTCCAAGCAAATAATAATCCTCGATCCCGCTATGATAACCCATGTGGGAAAGTGCTAAGACTGTTAGCACCGGACTCCTAATACTGCATTGTTCAAATCGATGTTTGATGACACTTGTGTTTTACAATACACACTTGAAACTGATTTGGGACAAATAAATTCGCATGGTTATCTGCGGCCGATCCGCCAATATGACCACATCCATGAATTTTTCTGCAATCTGCAACTAACATGCTCAAATACGGTGGAAAACTCAGAGTTGAGAGCATAAAGCTTTTATTATCCTTTTCCTTGTGTGATAAAGCTAAAACCTGGTTTAACAAACTTAATGAAGAGTCTACAACATCATGGGACCAAATGAAAAGAGCTTTTATAAACAGATTCTTTCCACCTTCGTTATTAACCGTCTTTTACTTGAAATTAGAAATTTCTCTTAACTCGTATGTGAAAGTCTAACCAAAGCCTGGTTATGACTGAAGAACATGCTTCGAAAATGCCATGGGCACTGTCCTGGGGGGGGGGGGAACTCACAAAGGAGCTATTATTCAAATATTGATCACCGGTCTAGTAACGAAACCACTCAAGGAATCCTGGGACGTAACAGCGGAGGATTTCCTCTACAAATGTCCAAAATCATGCTTTTTCAATTTCTTGATGATAAAAGTTCTTTTTCAACACTCCATCTGCCCATTAAATCTAAAAATGAACATCATCGAAAATCTATTTCCTTCGCCGATGGATGTGATAGTAATACTAATAGTTCTCGATTTATGGAAAAAATAAAGGCTATGGATTCTCAAATTATAAGTTTAAATGAAGAATTGCAAGATATACGTAACAAATACAATGAGCTTAGAGAGGGAAACACTTCTAAAAACCACCTGAATGATGACACGCTGATGTGTGAACGTCATGAAGTAAATTCCATCCAATCTGAAGGATATCAAAACCGAAATTCTTAGGATTCGTATTTTCCCCAATCCCTTCATAATCCTAATGATTCTGAGAAATCGCTCATTGAATTAAACAATGATCTAAAAAATGATCTCGAAGATTTTAAAAGATGTGTCCGTAGCATGAGAACTGTTCATTGGAAAATTTTTGCTAGAGACGATGGTAAAATCACCGGTGTTTTACCTAATAAAGAGTCCAAACCCGTCAACCAAGAACCTCAATTTAAAACTGATTTCGAAAAATTAATGACTAAATTCTTGGATGGTCAAAGAGCTACAAATACGTTTTTCAAAATGATATGATGTTAAAAATGAAGCAAAACGAAAATAATTTCCAAACTATGTTTAAAAATATGGAAAGAAAAATAGATGAGTGGTCGAAATCTCAAAAAGTCTCTTCAGAACAAACCGAGAGGACTGACCCAGATCACACTGAGCACGTGAATGTCGTATTCACCGGGAGTGGAAAGTCTGATTATTCTCTGAAAATTCTAAAAGATCCACCACCTCATATTATCGTTAACAATAAAACCAAAAAAAGATAAATCTATTAAGACATCAAAAAAGGGATATCACATGGTCAAAACAAATGAATATCCATTATGTGAGTACATACCAAAAATACCATATCCTCAAGCTTTAAAAGTGGATCACTCCCACTTTAACCGTATCATTAAGGAATCTTAAATCAAGTTAAGTATAGTAATAATAATAGTAGTAGTAATAGTAAATAATAATAAACCTATAAAAAACTAATATATATATATATATATATATATTATATTATTTATATTATATATGATATATATATTATATTAATATATATATATATAAATATATATTATATATATATATATATATATATATGATATATAAATTATATATACTATAATATTTATTATATTATATATATATACTATATATATCATATATTATATTATTTATATTATATATATTATATATAGATATATATATATTTATATATAATATTATAGTATATCTTAATTTTATATATATATTTTATATTATCCTCTATTTATATATATATATATATATAATTATATATATACTATATATATCTACTATCTATCTATATATATATATATATATTCGATATATATACTATTTATTAATATATATATATATTTATATATATATTTATATATACTATATTTATATATATATCATAATATATTATTATACTATATATATTTTTATATCTATATCTATTATATATATATGTTCTATATATATAATATATATTATACTATTATATATATTTTATATATATATATAGATTAATATATTTATTTTATTATATATAATATATATATATATATATATATATATTATATATTTAATATTATATATATATATATATATATATATATATATATAACAAAAAAAACTTTGCAGTATTTAAGTATGTCACGCATTCGGTCGGTGTGTCGCGTATCTCGATTTCTGCATCTAAAAAAGAAATTTATCGAACTTTGTGGGTGTATTCGCCGGAAACCCTCACAAGACTATAACTCGTCCACTCGGGACACCGAGGGGTTCAAAGGCTTGTTGAATACGCTAAATGCAACCGGGGTGCCTACGAAAGTACGCTTTTGTATTTAATGTTTTTCTCGTAGTTGTGTCTATTTTTTAGATTAAATAAAACAGGTGGAGCTTGTATTGGTGGTTGGCATTTTATATAATTGGAGTATTATATTACATGTTGTAGAATACACATGCTTGGCGCTTTGTTTCGCGCCATATCCTTCATAATTCAGCCAAGCACTTATGAGCCCCGGGAAGTTTCAATTTTACTCATAATTCTTTACTAATAAAAAAAAGAACGTAATGGAATCACTCAAGGATAGCTCCAACGTAGCTATATCTCTTTAAGCCTAAGGAAGTACCGTTTTCCCTTAATTTTCCCTATTTTCTATATTTATCAGTTCTCACATTAAGGGTAATGTTCAACTTAAGTGTGGAGGGGTAGCAAATAGGAAAAATTAATCATGTCCCTCCATGTTTGGCCTGCAGAAATTTTCAAATTTTTCAACTGATATTTTAAACGAAAATCTTAATATATATATGCTTTCAAAATTTAAAAAATGCTCTTAGTAATGCAAATCCAACCGGATTGACATTATAGCTAGCACAACCCAGTCCACTAAATTGTGAGAATTATAAGCCTTTGAATATATTTGGGTATCCATCTTAGATACCCAAGATAATTTTTGCCTTTAGCTTGTTCGAGTTAGGGTTGAATGCAGTCATATATATCTATTCCATCGTTATTAGGACTGTATACGTACTGGTTTTGTTGCCTTTTCTGGAACATTGATACTGGTATAAAGTTATATGAGTGGGCCGGTAATTTAGTAGCTCCAGAACTTGTGCTTGATCATCATTTACTAGACCACAGTGAGGTTAATTTATAGACAATGTCGTATGATAAGAGGTGAAATAAATCCCTATGCAATCATGTATCTGCAACACTCGCTTTTAGTGTTGAAATCCCCAATGTATCCCGAGAGCAAGAAAAATATGCTCAATGAAGAAGAAGTTTTTTTTTGCCAGCCTTAGTTATCGTAGTATCTGGAATGAAAAGAAATATTCAAAAAAGAGAGAAAAGGGAAGAAATAAAAGTTCAAAGTATAAGGAAATGTTCTGGCTTATGGAATCAAGTATCTGCTACTCACCCTCATCGTTATCACGTTTTGTCTCTTTGAGATTTTTATCTAGGTGCTCACGCCGCAACGGGTTATGTTTATGTGTCTAGTACAAGCATATGGTAGCGACACTGAGTTATGTCTGTGCAATCTGAGTGCACTTCTCAATATAAATCCTAATCTGAGTGACTTGTGTGAATTTAAAAAACAAACACTTTCCTACGTGAGTGCTATGTTATTTGTCTATGCGTTGAATTGTTATTAAAAACTGGTAAACACTTGTTAATGCTAAAATGAATTTTTCTCCATGCCATGATAAATGATCTTGTTTTTTCGCTTTAATTGCTTGAGGTCAAGCAATACCTAAGTGTGGAGGGTTTTGATAACGCCTATTATAATATGTCGGCTGCGTTATTTGCATATATTTGATCATTTCTCATGAACTTTTGGTACTTAATCAAGTATATTTGCTATTATATGTTCTAGGTACATGTCGTGGAAGAATACGGAAGATTACACGAAGAATTGAATCTTAAACGAAGAAATAACTCAAATTTAAAGCTTCCCGTTTTGGTCATAACTCGGTCATACGAACTCGGATTGAGTTGATTCAAGCGGCCATGGAAAGAGAATTAAATTATCTACAACTTAAAAAAATGTTCACAAGCTGAAATATTACTAAAGCAACTAGTTATACAAATGAGTACAAGCATGCCTTTAGGGATAATGCAATTAATTCGCGAATTGGTCCATAATCCATACCACATTACATCCTAACTTGGTCTCCCATGTAATCTCTACCCGATAAATATCCTTTCTTTGTGCTTGGACGGAAATATTCTCCTATCATATCATCACATATCAATTTAAAGAGAAACATCAGAAACTGAAGAAGTATGGCACTTTTTACACAGTGTGCCGCACTTTCCACCATCACAAAACCGCAGCCACAATATTTCTTGTGCGTCCCGCTCTTTTCGTTCGCAAATTCTAAACAAGAAACCGGTTAGTCCAATAAATGCTGAGTGCATTAACTCCTTAAGTGCGCCGCACAAATAAGTTTGTGCGTCGCACTTCTGCCCGATTTTAGCCTATAAAAGGAGGCCTTGGCTCCCTCATTTCATACATCTCTTACACACTTCCACAACAAATCTCACACACAATCCCTATCTCGTTTAGAACAATCTTGAAGGGGTGCTTTTTAGTGAACTATAAGGCTAAGAACCTTTGATCCAACCGCACCTTGATAACACAAATCCATCACCACCATTAGAATCAAAGTTTTGAAGGAAGTTGATAGTCTTGTTGAAGTTCTTCATTGTTCTTAGGTTTTGATCATCAAGAAGCATAGTTGTAGTGTTTATTTCGAATCTTAAGCGATTTGTGACGGGAATTGCTTCATAGTTTTCCGGTATTTTTGCTTTGAATTACAATAAAGATGTTCTTGGTATTCTTGTGAATCACCATACTGTGCTCTTGGAATTGCGTTTGAATCTTGTTACTCTTTTTGAATATAATCGGCATTGTTGAATCATGATGAATGTTATGTGTTTTGTTACCTCTGATCATGGTATAGTAATCTTAATGTTGTTTGGGCATTATGACTTTGGGCAATATGTGATCTTGGATATGGAGCGTTTGGATATGTGTTTATTGAATTGGTAAAACATATTTTATATAAGAAATTAGGCCGAAAGGGTTCTTTTATATATGTGTTTAATCATTCCACTTAATATATTGGTTATAATAACTTATAAAGGCCGAAAGGATTTGTTGTTATTAATCGATATAATCACTAGTTATATTTAAAGGCCGAAAGGATTTATAACTTGTGATAACTCTGTTTTATAAACTTATAAACACTATTCCAAACACTTCATTATCTTAGTGTTCATTGCCTAAACAAACATACTTTAATCATTTGCTTGAATCATCCTTTTATTGCTTTCTTTACAATATTTGATATATGCAATATTTGGTTAATTTGATCCGTGACAATCTTATTAACCTTTGCACCTTAATTAGAAACTGTGAAAACTTCAATTCTCGTGGAACGACCTTGACTTACCTAAAGCTATACTATACACGGACGGGTATACTTCCCGAGTGTTGAGTTTTTAGTAAGAATCAGTATTTCTAGTATTATAAATTTAAAGCTTGGAAAACACACATCATAGACCCAGTTGAATGATAGGTCGCATATTCAAACACGTAAATAAGTATCATGTGATAAACATAATTAAACTTTCAACGATAAATTAAGAAAATCAATTTTAAAACAAACCAAATATTAAATCTTCATTAAGATGGCTAATACCCAAGGGTATTAGCCCATAATCATTGTAATTATACAAGCGCAATCAAATAACCAAGGTAAACTAAACGTTTTACTTAACGATACCAAAAATTAAATGGTTACAAGAGTATAGGAATTACACGGTGTCTTCTACGGAATCATGATCGATGCTTGACCTTTGGTAGCTCTTTTTTTCTTCAGAAAATTGTCTTTTATGTGTATGGTATGAAGATTATGATTTTTGCACACTGAAAACTCATTTTTGAGTCTTCTATTTATAGTCTCTAAAAAGGGCTGGATATGCCGTATTGGGCTAGGCCAATATGGCGTATTGGGGTGTCTCCCTTGGAGTGCGCGAAAAGTTTAAGATCAATATGATATTCATTCCCAAAATAATAATATCTTCGTATCTCTGAATAGTTATCTTGATGGATACGGCGTATGGAAGAAGGTGAATACGCTGTATTGGGAATTGGTTGAACGCGTTTTCTTGTGAAGACTTGACGCTGATTGATAAGTGTTAAATTGTATATATAAAATACCCAGGATTTCGCCAATAAAAGCCAAAAATATGCCAAAAGATGGAAATATGTGTGCTTTTGTGTCATAATGTGCAGGAAAGGATATTAAAGTCAAAAAGAGCAAAAACGAGCAAAAACCGACAAGAAATGAAAAGACAAGTACAAGAGAGAGATTTGAAGCCAATTTCAAAAGCCGGATCAAGACCGTGGTCGAGGAAAGACAAGAAAGTAAAGAAAAGGACAAAGGAAAATGACCACTTTGCCCTTACAATGGAAGATGAAAAGACTAAATTACCCTTTGGGCCTTTCTATACTATTTGGATCACAAAAGCCCAACAAAAAGCCCAAAGTAAAAGTCCATTTCTTGTTTTCTAAACTACAAGGGCCATTATTGTCAATCTTTAAACTCATTTTACACTACACGATTGGAAAAGAAACACAAGGACTAGTTATGTAATTAACCTAAAGTTTCAAACTCATACGCGGGTATAATCTTTCCCTAACCGTCCCTAACCATTTTTCCCGCCAAAACACCCAACAAACCCAACTCTTCCCAAATCTCTTTCCCGTCTCTTCCAAATCACCCCACCTCGTATTTTACTATTTCCACATCATTTTGCACACGTGGCAGCTTCCTATTGGTCCGAACACATCACCAAAGACATCCAACGGCTTAAATTCAAATAGAAGAGATGACTGAAGAACATGCTTCAAAAATGTCATGGGCATGGTCTGACCAAAGGAGTTATTATTCAAATATTCTATCACGGTTTAGACAAACCCACTCACGCAATCCTGGACGTAACAGCTGGAGGAATCTTCCTCTACAAAAGTCCAAATCAAGCTTTTCAACTTCTTGAGGACAAAGTCCTTTTCAACCATGATTGGCCTATTAAATTTAAAAACGAACATCATCAAAAATATGTTGCGATTCGTCGATGGAAGTAAAACAATAATGATAAATTTCGATAATGAAAAAATTGGCATCTCAAACTATAAAAAATGGATTCTCAAATTTTTAAGCTTAAATTAAGAATAGCAAGAAAGTGCGAGAGAAATATAATACAAAGAATGAAAACTTTTAAAAACCACCTGAACGATGACACGCCGATGTGTGAACGTCATGAAGCAAATTACATCCAATCTGAAGGTAATAAAGACCGAAATTCTCATGATTTGTTTTCTCACCAATCCCTTCATGATCCTAATGATTCCGAGAAATCGCTTACAGAATTAAACAATGATGTGAGAAATGATCTCGAAGATTTCAAAAGACGTATCCGTAGCATGAGAACTGTTCATTGGTCTTGCATCGGCGTTGGTGATTGTGACAACCCGAGAATTTCCGTTCAATAAGTTAGCCGTTTCCGTGTAGTAATTTGAATTTTTAAATGTTTCGTTTAGCTTTACCGTTTAACCGGTAAGTTATTTCGTTATTATCTGAGAATCGTCTCCGGGAGCGAACCGGGACACCAAACGTTGTAGTATTTTGGCAATATCCGCGTTTTTATGTTTTTAAGCAATATTTAAAATTTCGTAATTTTTCGTGATACCGTTACTCGTTTCGTTATTTACGTGCTTCGCATTTAATTTATACTTATACATGTGCATGCAAAGTCTTGGAAATTAATTCACAAAGAGCACTAGTGATCCTAGAAAGTGGGAAAATATTTTTGGTCCCCCTTTTTGCTTGTTCATAACCGGTTGCATCTATACATGCATGCATAGGATTCGTTTTTGAATTTTGCTACAAGTTAACTAGTCAAACCAACTTCCTACATAAGGGCTTGCACCATGTCCTTGCTAAACTCCCATTGGGAGATCATTTTGGTCCCCTTGGGCACCCTTGTCCCATTCTCGGTACACATACACACACACTAGCATTGTGTGTGGTTTTGGCTAGTTATATATACATGATACACATTCATTCATAAACAATTCACACTAAACAAAAAAAAACACACATACATCTTTGTTCTTCCTCTCTTTGCCGAACCAAAACACACACACAAACCCACTTGTTTTTAATTTTTGATCATCCACTTGAAGATATATTGTTCGTGTTGATTGTTAGTTCATCCGGGTAATTTGTAAAACAACGTTTGGGTTGTTTTTGATTTCTAATCCACCTTTCGTCGTGCTTCTTTGTAAGTCATCTTTATTTTTTTTATAAATAAGTTGTACTTTTGCATTCGTATGATCATCCCGAACAAGGTGTACAAAGCGGATCGTTGTGAAAATCATTATCTAGTTTTCTATAAAACTACAAGTCTCAAAGTTTAATATTTTTCTTTATAAATGGAAGAAAATAAAAAGTAGTTGTACTTTTGCATTTAAAAGTTCATTATGACTATGTTGATATATATATTGCTATTGCTACGGCTATATCGTTTACTTAAGAATTAACGTATGTTGAGTAAATATCGTTGGCGAAAAGATTAAGTAGATGTTGGATTTGTTGTAAGCGTAAGTTGAATGTCGAAGAGGTTTAGGTTTAGAACGGATTTGTTGCGATATTTGAGGTGTTGTCGAAAATATATCGGATATACTTGCGAGTCAATAAAAGATGCACTTTGTAAAATAGATAGTTTCACGAGTCGAGGTTGATAAAAAAATGGAAAGTCTATATTTTTAGAAAGGTCATGCCGAAATTTCGTAAACTTTATAAAAGCGTCGAAAATATACTTTTATTATCAAACTTATGATAAAATGTAGAAAAACGTAAGTGTCGAGTTTAGGTCAACATTTTTAGTTATCGAGTCAACGTTGATGTGTCGGGACACTAAAAGACGAAATGTACTAAAAGACGAAATACACTAAGAGACGAAATACACTAAGAGACGAAATACACTAAGAGACGAAATACACTAAAAGACGAAATACACTAAGAGACGAAATACACTAAAAGACGAAATACACTAAAAGATGAAATACACTAAAAGACGAAATACACTAAAAGACGAAATACACTAAAAGACGAAATACACTAAAAGACGAAATGTACTAAAAGACGAAATACACTAAAAGACGAAATATTTTCTAAGATGTTTTGAAGTGTCGAGACTTGTCAAAACTTATAACTTTCGAAAGTACGTTTTAAAAAGGGATACGCCGTTAAGCGTTATTCATTGTGCATCATACTTAAACGACGACTATATGATAGGTTGTCGCTAGAACCGTGAGATTCATTTTCACTTGATTGATTCCTTTTGATCCACTACCCGTATAAGGTGAGTTCATAGCCCCACTCTTTTACTCGTTTTGAATAAATGTTTTATAACTTGGGGTGAGAAACATTGCTTGTTTTTAAAACTGGACACAAGTACTTTGCGTGAGATTTTCCCTGTTTACGTGTTGCCTAAGTAGCATTAGAACACTACTGCCCCACTTAACAATGAACCGTTCAATTTCTCTTGACTGGAGGACCGGTCGAGGGAGCGCGAGTGTTATAAATAATCTATTGGATTACTATCCCCTATCCGGGTGAGTAGCGCTCACTACGCCACGGGTTTGCCCGATAAACGTATATATACCATGTCTAACTTAAGAAGGTAATCATGGTTATTTTACCATCGGGCTTGTTTCAACCTAGCAATATACTATGCTATAAACGTAATTAGCTTCGGTGTCATGAGCTTAGCGCAACGTAAATACCTTTTTATGTGAAGTTGTATCTGTTATAACTGTCGCATACGTGTTGATATCTTGTGGTCCACTGTAACATCGTTTGAACTAAACCTATGAATTCACTCAACTTTATGTTGACGTTTTAAGCATGTTTTTCTCAGGTGCTTAGCATGGATGCTGTTGATTGACTTATGTGAAGTCTATTTGCCTGTACCGGTTTACCAGAGATTTATCTATGTCTTTAAATACCGTTGTTGAACTTATTTAAGCTTCCGCATTTTAACTTTGAATCTTTTAAATTTAATCGATGTAAAACTTATTATTATTATTTTCAATCTATGCAACGGTGTTTATTTTCAAAACGTACCCTTAGAGGTCGTTCTTTATGCTTTGTACTTGAGATGCTCAATAAAGTCACGCCTCCGGACACGTATTCCGTCCAGGCCCCGTCTGGGGGTGTGACAGTTTGGTATCAAGAGCCAAGGTTATAGAGAACCAGGTAGTATAAACTAGGTCTGGACTATAACCAGTATGTGATCCTACGTGATTATGTGCCTTACGTGACCTTACATAGTACGTATACATAACTAAGTACTACGTAAATAATATATACGTATTAAATACTAAGTATATCTAATATTTCTAAGTATTTCTTATTTCATCCTATCATGACGTGCTCGATGACTCATTCATTCATTCATTTTGCATTCATCCAGTTACCCATTCACCCATTCATATTTTTGCATCATGCATGGTTGATATAAAGATGATTTATATGAACTTTGCTTGTGCAGGTTATGGCTATTTCAGTTATCTCGATTTCTTCGGATTCATCAGAGGATAGCGTGGGGACACCTGCTGGACGAGTGATCTTGTTCGGTACTATCCCTACTACTATTCCTGACACCACACCAGTGATTACTCCACCTGCTACTCAGACTGACACACCAGTGATACCCACAGAGACACCTATCATAGCACCTACTATACCACCATCCCCAGACTATACACCAGCTTCTCCTGATTACTCACCTGCATCTGATTTAGAGTCTGATCCATCTGAGGATCCATCATCAGACCATATACCACCATTACCAGCTATCTCACCATTTTTATCATCGGATGATGACACCATAGACAGTGATACACCAGATACACCACCATCACCTACCCATGGTACGCCTTTCACTGAGATTAGAGATCACCTATCATACCTCGTCGTCGGGTTATGATTCTATCACCTGGACAGCCTATTCCTCATGGTCGACCGTACCGCTACCATCTTAATGGGCCGGTACACATGATGACTGCGAGGAAGAGGGTTGGACCATTACCCACTCATCGTCTTGCTATGAGACATTCTACCGATCATTCTTCTTCAGATTCGTCATCAGAGGCATCATCAGATTTTCATTCGGATGCTTCATCTGATTCTTCTTCGAGACACTCATTGTCAGATCATTCTTCACCTGATTTACCGAGTACTTCTGCGAGGCCATCTCGCAAGAGACGTAGGTCCCCCACGACGTCTGTACCTGCATTATCACCTGTATCCAGAGCTTTATCTCCTGTCCGTGCTGATTTGATACCATCGCCTAAGAGAGTTAAGGATTCTGGTTATCTGGCAAATGTAGAGGTTGATCCTAGAGAGATTAGTTTGAGGGATGATGCTATTGTTAGGGTTAGTGATAAGCCTCATTTAGAGCAGGATATTGATCCAGAGATTCAAGCAGAGATTGACGAGTGTATTGCTAACGCAGATGCTCTTAGGGATAGAGGGATTGATACTAGAGTTGTAGTTAAGGCTGTTAATCGGGATGAGACAGAGATGGGTGTGAGAGGCTCGGTTGAGGTTAGAGTTGAGAGGGTTACGCATCCTGTGATGCCAGAGGATATTCCTGAGCCTACTCAGGAGGTAGCAGTAGAGGCTACGCATGAGACATTGGGAGATTTAGTTCAGAGGTTCCATGATCACACTCAGGCTATCCCAGTCCATCGTATACAGGCTATTGAGGGAGTTCAGAGAGAGCAGGGACATAGGATTGTTGGGGTTGAGTCGGCAGTTATTGCTTTGACTGAGAGGATTGCTGAGTTGGAGAGGGATAACATGAGGCTTAGAGGCACCGTGAGTGTTGAGAGTCAGAGAGTTGACCGACTCCAGCGCGGCATGTCACGTATGCAGAGAGAGTTAAGACAGATGTGACGACTTCGATTTTATGATCGAGTGAGAGTTGGCAGACTTGAGGCGTGTGCTAGGAAGCACATGGGCTACCGTCCTTAGAGATGTTTGTTAGTATTGTAGCATTGAGTAGTAGCGTTTAGTGATAACCGTAGTGTTAGAACTCGTATTTTCTGTATTTTGAAACGTTGTGATGTAATCACTAATGGAAGAATTTTAGAAACAAATATTGTTCTCAGAGGTTGCACGTTAGGGTTATTAGGTCATCCGTTCGACATAGATCTAATACCCGTAGAGCTTGGTAGTTTTGACGTCATCATTGGTATGGATTGGTTGGCGAAATACCACGCGTTGATCGTTTATGATGAGAAGGTTGTTCGTATTCCTTATGGAAATGAGGTGTTGATAATCCGAGGTGATAATTACGACAGCGGAAGTAAGTTGAGTATCATATCATGCACGAAGACCCAAAAGTATATTAAGAAAGGATGTAAAGTTTATCTGGCATAAGTTACGTCTAAGAAAGCTGAGGATAAGTCGGAGGAGAGGCGACTTGAGGACGTACCGATCATACGGGAATTTCCAGAAGTCTTTCTAGAAGACTTGCTTGGGTTACCGCCAGCTTGACAAGTTGAATTTCAAATCGACTTAGTCCCTGGTGCTGCACCTGTAGCACGAGCACCGTATCAATTAGCACCAGCCGAAATGCAAGAGTTGTCTACTCAGTTGCAAGAACTTTCTGATAGAGGGTTTATAAGGCCGAGTTCCTCACCTTGGGGAGCACCGGTTTTGTTTGTCTAGAAGAGAGATGGTTCTTTTCAGATGTGTATCAACTATCATGAACTGAACAAGCTTACTGTGAAGAACCGATACCCACTTCCGAGAATTGACAATTTGTTTGACCAATTGCAAGGGTCAAGAGTTTATTCTAAGATCGACCTGAGATCTGGTTATCATCAATTCAGAGTTCGTGAGGAAGACATTTCAAAGACAACATTTAGGACCCGCTATGGTCACTACGAGTTCCAAGTAATGCCATTTGGTTTGACTAACACACCGGCTGTCTTCATGAACTTGGTTATTTGTTGTGTACTAGAATGGTCCCTGATGAAGAAGACAGAGTGGAAAGGTTTATTGGAGGTTTAACCAGGACCACCATTAAAGGGAATTGCTGATTGCTATGCGCATCCCAGCCAGACTCCAAATGCTAATACGCAATTGCAAAACCAATTAATGGATAAGAAGCTCCATGTTAAAGCGCAAGAGTGCTTAGAATATAGAGGAGATGGAAAGTAACCTAAGGGATAACGTAAACAGCAACCGTCATTCAAGAGGCAAAATAATAGTGGGCAGAATGTGGCCAGAGCTTATACGGCTGGGAACAATGAAAGAAAGGGGTATGCTGGGCCACTACCCTACTGCAATAAGTGCATGTTGCACTATGAAGGGGTTTGTACTAATGCGGTTTGAAAACTGTAAGCAAGGTTGGACAACAGACTAGGGATTGTAGGGCTTGCTATTTGCTCCAAAACACTAAGTAGTGGCTTCATTGAAAACAGCAAGGGGTAATAATTTGTTATAGTGTGGAAGACCAGGACATTTCAGGAAGGAATTGTCAAAGTTGAGAATCAGAAACCTGGAAACCATACAAGAACAAGAAAGGAAAACCAACTGAAAACAGACTGGATGGTTAAAGAAACTAACTAACGGCGAGAGCTTACGCATTTGGGGAGAGGAAACAAACCCTTATTCCAAACGTTGCATGGAACGATTTCTTCTCATATAACTGTTATAGCTTTTAATGTTATTCGATTCGGTACCGATAGAGTTTTGTGTGCGACTAACATTTAGTGCTTTTGCTTGATGTTACAGACCAACACACGTTAGACACATTATCCGTAGAACTTCCGATGGAAGAATTTCATAAACAAAATATACTTAGAGTCGCACGATAGGAATATATAGGTCACCATTCGACATAGACCTAAATGCCCGTAGAGCTTGGTAGAATTCGGAGCGTCAACATTTTGGTATGTATAGTTGTGCCGAAATCCCACGCGTTGTTCGTTTTGTGACTGAGAATGTTGTTCTATCATTCCCTTATGAAATGAGTGATTGATAATCCAGGTGGTAATTGCGACAAACGAGAGTAGTTGAATAACATACTCGTGCACAATAGACCCAAAAGTATATTGAAAAGGAAGTCAGTTTATATCCTGGCACTAAGGTACGTCCAAGAAAACTGAGGATAATCAGAGGAGAAGCGAACTTGAGGATGTGGTCCAACTTACATGATTATCATAAGTCTTTCCAGAAGATATAGCCTGGATTACCCGCCTACTCGACAAGTTAATTTCAAATCGCCTAGTCCCAATGCTGCAACCTGTAGCACGAGCACCATATCGATTCGCACCAGCCGAAATGCAAGAGTAGTCTACTCATACAATGAACTTTTCTAGACATAGGATTTAATAATGGCCGATTTCCTCACCATGGTGGAGCACCGGTTTTTGTTTGTCGAAGAAGGAAGAATGGTTCATTTCGGAAAGTGTTTCGACTATCGTTAACTAAACAAGCTTAATTGTGAAGAACCGAAAACCACACTTTCGAGGATCGACTATTTGTTTGATCAATTGCAAGGGTCAAGAGTCTACTCTAAGATCAACCTGTGATCTGGTTATCATCAACTTAGAGTTCGTGAGGAGGACATTCTAAAGACAACATTTAGGACTCGCTATGGACACTACGAGTTCCAAGTAACTGCCGTTTTTGGTTTGACTACGCACAGCGCTGTGTTTTCAAGGACTTGAAGAATAGGGTGTTGCAAACCATATCGGATAGATTCGTGATTGTATACATCGATATTAATTGATATCTACTCCAAAAAGCAGAAAGGATCATGAAGGAACATCTTAAGTTGATCTTGAATTTAATTGAAGAAGAAGAATTGTACGCCAAGTTCTCAAAGTGGTGCGTTTTGGCTGTCGACGTACAATTTCATGGGTAAACGAACTTGAAAAAGAAGGCATTCAGTTTGAAGCCCCTCGAAGATTGAGGCAATCAGAGATTATGGCGTGTCACCCAAGACACCCACCGTGAGATCGTCAATTCTTTGTTTACTGTTTACTACCGACGATTCCTCGAAGAATTTTTTCAAAAATTGCTAGACCTATGACAAACTGACTCAAAAGCGCGTAAGTTTTAAATGGGAGAAAAGGCAGAAGCTCATTTCCAGTTGTTTAAGCAAAAGGATTTGTAGTGCGCCGATTTGAGGGCTTTACCATAGGGAAGAGAGAAACTTCGTGGTATATTGCGATGCCTATCGCATAAAGTTGGGCACGTTTTGGATGCAGAGAGAGAGAAGGTTCATAGCTTGACTCAACCCGCCAACATCAAGGTTTACAAGAAGAACTATACCACACCACACCTAGACATTGGTGCAGTATGTTTGCCCTAGAAAAATGTGGAGACATTATCTATAACGTAACCAAGTGCGCTTTGTGTTCCCGGATCAAAAGATTTGCAAAGACAACAATCTCGACCATAATGAGTTGAATATGAGCAAAAAGACGTTGGTTAGAATGTTGAGCGACTACGACTATGAGATTCGATATCACTAGGAAAGGCGAACGTGGTGGCTGATGCCCTGAGTCAAAAGGAAAGAATCAGCCGCTACGAGTTCGAGCCTTGGTTATGACTATAGGGTCAAACTTCCTCAGCAGGATTTTGAGTGCTCAATCGGAAGCCAAAAACGGAAGAGAACCTTTCATCATCGAAGATCTGCGTGGCATGATAAACCAAGTTTAGAACCTCACGCGACGGAACGTTATGCTAAAACAATCGAATTTTGATTCCCGTGTCTGGTGATTTTGAGGCCATGATTATGCAAAGATGCATAAGTCCGAAGTATTCCATCCACCCTGAACGGATAAGAAGTTATCGAGACGTAAGAAGTTAAATTGGAGGCCTAACATGAAAATCAGAAAATTGCCACTTATGTCAGCAAGTGTTTAACATGTGCAAAGGTTAAGATAGAATATCAGAAACCATCAGGTTTGTTGGTTCAACCAGAGATCCCACAATGGAAATGGGAGAACATAACAATGGACTTTGTGACTAAACTACCGAGGACAGCGGCTGGCCCAAGACCACATTAGGGTAAGTTGATCCGTCTCACTAAATCTGCTCATATTATTGCCTAATAAGAGAAAGATGAAACTTAGAAAAATTCGAACGAGAACATACTTGAAGGAGTAAGTCTAAGAGCAATTAGTAACCGTTTTCGATCATCTCTGATCGCGATGGAAAATTTACTTCACATTTTTGGAAGTCTCTACATAAAGCATTAGGTACTCGATTGGATATGAGTACAACCTACCATCCAGAGACCGATGGTCAGAGTGAGTGTACCATTCAAACGTTAGAGGATAGTTTTACGTGATCCCTGTTTACTCGACCTTTGGAAAAGGATTGGGATAAAACTTTAAACCGTTGGGTAGAATTTTCGTATAAATCAACATTACCATACCACATTAAGGCATCTCTGATTTGAGGCGTTGTATGGGCGAAGTGTTCCGACACCCATCTGCTGGGCTGAAGTTAGGGACAATTCACTCACTGTCCAGAGATTCATCCACGAGACAACCGAGAGAATAGTTCAAATCAAGAGCCATATCCAAGCCGCCCGTGATCGTCAAAAGAGCTATGCCGATGTAAGACGAAAACCTCTTGAGTTTCAAGTAGGAGATAAGGTCATGTTGAAAGTATCTCCTTGTGAAATGAGTAATTTACGGTTTCGACAAACGAAGAAAGCTGAACCCTCGTTATATTGGACCTTTTAAGATCATTGCCAAAGTAGGAACCATTGCCTATCGTCTAGAACTTCCAGAGAAGTTGAGTAGAGTTCATAGTACGTTTCACGTCTCGAAATTAAGAATGCCATGCTGATGAACCGCTAGCAATATCCTTGGATGAGATCCAAGTTGACGACAAATTGCACTTCATTGAAGAACCTGTCGAGATTATGGACCGTGAGGTCAAGCGTCTGAAGCAGAGTCGTATTCTAATTATCAAAGTATGTTGGAACTCTAGGAGGGGTCCTGAGTTCACCTGGGAGCGTGAAGACCAAATGCAAAAGAAATACCCGCACCTTTTCACCAACTCTGCACCCGCCGCAGAGGTTGCGCCCTAAGCTTTAAGGACAAAGCTTCTTTAACGGAGAAAGAATGTGACAACCCGAGAATTTTCGTTCAATAAAGTAGCCGTTTCCGTGTAGAAATTTGAATTTTTAAAAGTTTCGTTAAGCTTTTCCTTTTAACCGGGAAGTTATTTCGTTGTTAACTGAGAATCATCGCCGGGAGTCGACTGGTACATACACCAAACGTTGTAGTATTTTGGCAATAGCCACGTTTTTATGTTTTAGAGCAATATTTAAAATTTCGTAATTTTCCGTGTTACCGTTACTCGTTTCGTTATTTACGTGATCCGTGGAATTTAACTACACTTTGTTGTGCATGGCATGCATGTGAAATTAAATTCATCAACAGCACCTAGTTGATCCTAGACAGTGGGTAAATTATTCTTGTTCCCCCTTTTGTGCCATTGTATAACCCTGATATGTATATGTGTATACATAGTGATTCATTTTTAATCAATTGCAACAATTTACACAAGACATCCTATACAAAATGGCTTGTACAAAGTCCTTCTATGCTCTCATTCGCGGATCATATTGGTCCCCTTTTTCCTTGTCCCCTAACCGACCGGCAAACCATATGTGTGTGAAATTTTACCTAATAAAAACCCATTTGTTCACATCACTTCATTCTCCTTCTTTACACACACCAAAAATACATCTCTTGTGTTTTGCTCTCCTTGCTCAAAAACAAAATACATCTCTTTTTTATCTTTTCTCTCTTTTTGTCGACAACCCAAAAAACACACAAAGTAATCAACTCCCTAAATCCATGTCATTTTTACTCTTATGATCAACCATTTGAAGATATATTGTTCGAAGTTGAATGTTATTCAATCCGGGTATTTTATAAAACAACGTTTTGGGTTGTTTTTTGATTTCTAATTCATCTTTTCTACGTGTTTCGTTGTAAGTCATCCTTTACTTTTTCATAAATAATTGTACGTTTCTTCATTCGTATGATCATTATCCGAACAACGTGTACAAGCGGATCGTTGTGAAAATCATTATCTATTTTTCTATCAAACTACAAGACCTCAAAGTTTAATATTATGTTTAATAAAAGAAATAAAAGACATAAAAATTTAGTTATAACTTTTTGGTAGCAAAAAAGTTCCGTTGTGACTATATAGAATATATATATTGTTATCACTACGGCTATAATCGTTATTTAAGATTTATCGTATGTTGAGTTTAAATATTGTTGGCGAAGAGATTAAGTTAGATTTGGATTGTTATACAGCGTAAATGAATGTCGATAAAGTTTAGGTTCTAAGAACAATTTGTTGCGATATTTGAGGTTTTGTCGAAAATTAGATCGGATATTTTTTCGATCAATAAAAGATGTACTTTAGAAAAAACGGATCTTTCAACGAGTCGAGGGTTGATATCAAACAGGAAAGTCGTATTTTTTAGAAATGTCAATGCCGAAATTAATCGTAAACTTTATAAAAGCGTTCGAAAATATACTTTTATTATAAAACATATGTAAAATTTGGAGAAAAACGGATAGTGTCGATTTAGTCACAACATTTTTTTAGTATTGAGTCAAACGTTGATGGACTGGACACTAAAAAACGGATCCTACTACAGGACAAATAACACTAAAAGAGACAAATACACTAAATACGAATTGCACTAAAAGACGAAATACACTAAAAGATGAAATACACGAAAAGAATCAAATGCACTAAAAAAGAAAAAATACACTAAAAGAAGAAATTATCTAAAAACACAATATACTAAAGAACAAATGTACAAAAAGACGAAATACAACTAAGAGACGAAATATGCTAAAAGACGAGAAACCTAAAAGACGAAATATTTTCTTAAGAATCGTTTTGAAGTGTGTCGAGACCTTTTCAAAACTATCACTTCCGAAAGTACGTTTTAACAAAGGATACGCCAAGTGTCTACTCGTTGCACAGAATGATCATTATCGTTGCGAATAAAAGCGTTTTCGTTGACATTCATTCTTAAACAAGACTATATGAAAGGTTGTCGTCTAACACCTGTAGATTCAATTTTCACTTGAATTATTCCTTTTGATCCCACTACCCGTATAAGATGAAGTCATAGCCCCCACAACTTATTACTCATTTTGAATAAATGTTTTATAACATTGGGGTGAGAAACATTGCGCTTGTTTTTAAAACTGGAGTACACAAGTACTTTGCTCTGAGAAATTTCCATGTTTACCGGGAGCCTACGTAGCTGTTAAACCACATCAACAACTGCCCGAATACTAACATGAACTGGTCATCCTCTTGACTAGAGGAACGGTCGAGGGAGCCGAAGTGAATAAACAATCTATTGGGAACCTAATTATCCCTAATCCAGGAGAGTACGCTCACTACCCACGGGTGGCTCCCGATAAACGATAATATGTCATGTCGTTCTGGTTAGGTTGTCCTTGGTCGTGACACCTGGAAGGGCACACAAATACTTATAGCAATGTACATGCTAACATGCGAAATTAGCTTTAGTGTCAGAGCTTAGTAGCAACGTAAATACTTATTTATTGACGTTGTATCTGTTATAAGCTGCCGATACTTTTTGATATATTTGTGGTCCACTATAATATCGTTTGAACTAAACCTATGAATTCACTCAACTTTATGTTGACGTTTTAAGCATGTTTTTCTAGCATGAATGCTGTTGATTGACTTATGTGAAGTCTATTTGCCTGTACCGGTTTACCAGAGATTTATCTATGTATTGTTGAGCTTATTTAAGCTTCCGCATTTTAACTTTGAATCTTTTAAATTTAATCGATGTAAAACTTATTATTATTATTTTAAAACTTTGCAACGGTGTTTATTTTTAAAACGTACCCTTAGAGGTCGTTCTTTATGCTTTGTACTTGAGATGCTCAATAAAGTCCACGCCCCCCTCCGTGATAACTATTCCGTCTAGGCCCCGTCTAGGGGTGTGACAAGGTCTATCTCAGCTTGATCTTCAGTCTACTCCACTTGGTCTTCAACTTGTATCTGCTCAGGTTCATGTTGAGTCTATTGTGGTTCAGCTTGAGTCTGCTCTGGTTCATCTTGCAATCCAAACCATTTAGCAAAGCTAGAAGTCCCAACCTTCTTCTTACCTTATCTTTTTTGTGTTCTAGTAGTTGACACAGGTTTACTTTTTGACCCACAGCACCATCAAACCTATTGACCCAGCTAGCCACGAGACCTTCTTAACCTAGCAGTACCTCTACCTCTTGACCCACTAGCACCACCAGACCCACCAGCTCCTCTACCTATTAACCCACCAGCAACACCAGACCCACCAGCTTCTCTATCTATTGACCCACTAGCACCACATCTTGACCCAGCAACACATCCTCTACCTCTAGACCCTAAAGACCTCCTCCATTCCCACTAGCACCTTAATCCATCACTAGACCTCTTTGAACAACATCAACATCCTCAAAATCATCCACTAGTTGCTTCTTTCTAGGCCTACCTACCACTCCTTTGGGTTTTGGTGTTTGTTCAACTAGAGGTTCCTTACAACTTGATTTGTTGTGTCCAGGTTTTTTGCAGTTTGAACAACTTCCATGTGAATCTACCTTAGAGACTCTAGTTGAACTACCACCCTTACCTATAGCTCTGATTCTTTTCTTTCTAGGCCTGCCAAGCATTTTTCTAGGTTTTGGTGGCAAGACAGTGGAGTACATGCTCTGATTAGGCCAGAAATTCATACCATGGACTGGTTTAACATAGTTGTGGTAAGCCACAAAATACATGTCTGTTTCAAACCAGGTTGGGACATAACTCTCAGGTACCCTATTTATCAAGAATGTTACCTTTGTGGCATGAACACAAGGTAGTCCTGATAACTGCCACATCCTGCAACTACATGTCCTCTTACCTTCATCTACTGTGAATCCTTCACTCCTTGATCTTACCTCATAAATATCCTCCCTTACGCAGTATTTAACATGCCAAAACCTGCAATGATTGGTTATTAGTGTGAATCTAAACAAGTTATATAAAACTAACAACATTAAATGGGAAAATACCTTTGTTGTTCCTTCAGCCATTCCAATCTTTTTTTGATGTTGGCACATACCCCAGGGTTCCATTTCCTACTAATTTCCCTCATTTTGTTCATCCTTTCAAGCACAATCACTCTAATGGCTTCCAATATAGTTAAGAGTGGCTTATGTCTAACATTAACAATCACACTATTAAAGCACTCACTGAAGCCATTCTTTATTGCTTCACAACCTCTGTCAACCTCAAAAAAGGCTCTTGACCAAGTTTTTGGATTCTTATCCATAAGATACTTATGTGCATTTGGGTTAGCACTCTTTATTTTATCCCCAGAAATCGTGTTGAAAGCTAAGGGTATGAGGCTAGATGCTAGCCTAAACAATTTCCTATAATCTAAGCCACGGGTATGTTCCTAAAGTTTTCATAAAATATTCCTTCACAATGCCTGTGCTCAGCATTTGGCATTACATCTTTAACAGCTTCAATAAGACCTTATACAAATGAAATTTAATTTAATTAGAACAAATAAACTGGTTGGGAAAGTTTATAACATATATAATTGCTTACCTTATGTTGATCAGACATTAGAGTTAGCCCATTGCCTTTGCTGCAACCCACGTCTTCTTCTAGCAACTTCAAAAAACAAGTCCAGTTGTCTTTGTTTTTAACATTTACCACTGCCTAAGCCACTGGATAAATATGGTTATTCCTATCCATTCCAATTGCTGTAAGTATTTCATCTTGATTAGGACTTTTAAGAAAACAACCATCTAAAGCAATTATTTTCCTACAACCTGCCTTCCATCCATCTGTCAGTCCAGCAAAACACACATAAAATCTATCAAAGTAAGTTTTCCCATCATGATTCACAGTCACTCCCAACTTTATAGTGGACCCAGGATAGGAATCTAAATCGCTTTTTTCATAAGATCTAAGCTAGAATAATTCAACCAATGCGCTTTTCATATCTGTCAATGCATACTTCTCAGCGATTTTACCATTGATTGAGGGACTACCTTACACTTATACTTTTTTCATCACTAAATCAGCAATATCACATTACCTGATTTCTGGGTTCGCCCTAATCTTTAACACCAAAAGAATTAGCGAATCCCCTTATAGTTGATTGACCAAGGCACCAACGTTGAAATTTACCTAACACATTATGTTCTTCAGTTTAAAGGATATCATTGAAAATTGTTTCATCATCATCCACCTAGCTAACATCTCAAGGACATTAGAGCACGTCATCACTACTATCACAAGGGTATTTGGTCTTTTTTCTTTGTTTATCTTTTCTCCCCGTAGCATACCAACCTAGTGGTCTTTTGTCCACACTTTGCTACCACCCCTAACTTCTACCACTCTTTCAAACGCACAAAGAAAACCATTTGCCAAAGATAGTAAGTTAGACACTCTTTGAACGGCAACACTGTATAATTTTTCAACCAACCTTTAATATATAACATATATAGTTTATATAACATCATATATGTTCATTAAAAAAAAACAAACATTATAGTTTTCATATGCTTCCTTTGGTTTTTCTAGTCCACCAGTTGTAGTTTCATCATAGCATTGGATACCTCCAATCCACATGTTTTTTCACAGACAATGAAGGATCTTTCATGATTCCATTCATTATCATCAGTCTTAAGACTGTTCAGCAGCTACACTCATGTAAATGTCATTTTCCTCCAAAGTCTCACCTCTAACATATCCGCAGGCATAACTGTTTTCCTGCTACATTTTGCTCATCTTATTTTTTCATCTGGTTTATCATTTGTTTCTTTAACCTTTGCCCCCCCTTTCTATTACATTTCAATCTATTTCTCTAATATTCAATTAATTTCCTCTTCACCAGGACTAAATAGTCAACTGACTTATCTGACTGATATTCACTATCATCAACACTCTCATACCATCTCAGATCAACTTTTAACACACATCTCCTATTCAAACAACATCTATGCATCTTAACTAACCTTTTCTTTTCCATTGTCTTTAGTAATAGTCCTAGCTTTAACACCCTGTGTAGTACTATTCCTAGCTTCAACACCATCTGTAGTACTAGTCCTAAATTTAACACCTTCAGTTTCAACCTCCATCTTAGCCCAATCAACCATTTCATCAACTAGAAAAGTCATTGCAATACCTCTTTTTTGGAGGGCCTATTTTCTTAGAAACCAAAACATCCATGTCATATGTAATATCTTGACTTAAATACTCTGAAAGATTCATATCTAAGTGATCAAGATAAAGAGTAAACCTACCAAATGTTTCTTCAACATCAAACATGTAAGAGGTCGACCTATCATCACCAACCCTAACTAAACCCATTTCTAAGTCTTGGCTTGGTACTTGGTAATACAAGCCTTGAAAGTAGCAACCACACTTTTCTTCTAAAAATTCGGCCAACTGTTCATAATGCATCCTTGGAACAACAATTTTAAGGATGACACCATCAACATAAGTTAACGGTAAATAGGCAAAGTAGCCATCATTATAAACATCAAATTGATGCAGGTCGGTACCAGGGATCATTCTATAGATTAAAGAAAAAAATTAGGGTTCTTCAACAAACTAAATTAGGGAAAACTAACCACAATCGATTCAAAAAATATAAAAAGTAAGAAATTTTGACATACCTTATTACATAAATTAGGGTTCTTGGAGTATCTGTCTATTATTAAATAACGAGAACTGATGATTGTTTTAATTAGGGTTAAGGATGAATTGGGGAAGAAGTTGATTTTGGTGATTGTGAATTTAGATCGTGGTTAAGTGTTTAGAAGTGATATGAAACCCTACACCCAAACCTAGTACTTTGATTTTTGTCAAAACGGACCCCCCAAAGTGTATAACGAGAAAATTCTAACGGAAAACGGGAAAAAATTGGTTAATAAAATGCCACGTCAGATTTATTACTAATCATGGCTACAATAGAAAGATTAGCATATTCGTTGCACACAAAAAAATAATTAAAAGTTGAATGCCAAAAAAAAAAGAATACTTCGATGCATTTTTAAACCATTAGCCCTTTTTTAATCAAGCTACATGTCAATAAACTATCAAGAGCTAAGACCAGAGTGATTAAGACAAGTTTTAAGTCTTTCCATTATTTTTCATATTTTAATCTATTACCTTGAGTAATGAGAATAATGTATAAACCAGTGTTTTAAAACCCGGGTTGACCCGACTGGTTGACCCGTGACCCGGTAGAGTGACCGGATGTCGGTTTTGGCCGAAAAACCCGGTTAAACCGGTTGAACCGTGACCCGGTGGCTCGACTGGGTCGATTCAAAAACCGTTTTTAAAACATTGGTATAAACCTAACCATGTTTCACTTATAACATTTTTTATAATCAAGAAACACTTAAAAAAATGATTTGACGCAATGGTATCTCAATTCAAAGGTCAAACGATGCCATTTTTGTTGCTTCTATTAAGTGTCACTACTCAATTCTTTAATATGTGGTTATTGGTCGGCTGCTTTGTCATATGTCTTTTGTAGAGCTCGTTTATTATGAAGGTGAGATCTTAATTAACATAATGTAGGAAACATTATAACCCCCCCCCCCCCCCCCCCCCCCCCCCTTCAGTTATCAAAGAACAAATGAACACATACTTAGACATCTATTTTTCATCAAATAAGAAAACACCTTCATTTTTCACCTCTTTTTTAATAATTTTACATATCTTGTAAACGTTTAAATCGTGAAACGACCAAAAAACCAACTCATCGCGACGAGAATTTAATATCATCTTTTTATAAAGGGGCACTATTAATATACGTTTCGACGTACTTTTTTTCGGATTTTTTTTTTTTTTCAATACGTCATTATGAAAAAATCTCTGTGACTTTGTAGCTGACTCT
The DNA here is from genome assembly GCA_026074375.1 of Tanacetum coccineum. NCBI lineage: Eukaryota > Viridiplantae > Streptophyta > Magnoliopsida > Asterales > Asteraceae > Tanacetum > Tanacetum coccineum. The sequence goes on from BQNB010078168.1 coordinate 27,832, forward strand.
ACATGTGATTTCAATATAATCATCATGTTGGGAAATTCTTGTGTTACAAATCACATGTGGATTTTTATACGTAACGAAAAAATTCGACTTTCATATACTTTTGAAGATTTTTTTTATGTTGAAATTTTCGCCAAAAAAATTACTCGGTGATTTGTAAAATCACTTATGATTTGTTGTTTTAAAAATCACGTGCTTTTTCTCATAAATTAGCAGAGTGCTTTCACAAAATTCACTTATAATTTTTAAAGTCAAATAATGTCACGTAGTGACTTCATAATTGTCATAAATTGCATTGTGGTATGTACAATATGTTAGGGTGTTTTTTAAGTAATGATTGTAATCACATGTAATTTTTCGAATCACGTGTGTTTTTCGAATCACGTGTGATTTTTTTTGGGCGGAAATATTAAAAAAAGTTTGTCGATAAGTTATATAAGTGCCCGTCTATAAAAAGATAAATGTATTATCTTCGCGATGATCATATTTAATTTGCGTAACGATTAACGGTTTTAGAGATATGTTAATTTTAAAAAATAGGATGAAAATGGGTTTTTTAATTAAATAAACATATAATTTAATATAAGTCATTAGATGGAAATAAAATGAATAGATGAGATTTAAAGATTTGTTCTTTAATTGGACATTGTTTTTTATATGTCTTTTCTCTTAATTATTGATAGTGACGAAAGTGGCAATTAATAATTGTAATCTTATGAGCTACGATCAAGTTGTAAAAGCTTTGGTTGGTACCTTGAGGTCATTGGTCGAGATGTGCTTTGTTTTGTAAGGCGGTGAGAAACTCTTGTGATGGACAGTGTTTCCTCGAGCTTTTCGCGAGCCTTCTCGTTGGAAAAAGAAATATCTTGTTGGAGTTTTATGTAAAACCATTAGGGATGATTTATATAACATGAATTAGTAAGTTTGATCAACCACAACTGACAACAATATTATGTTCGTAGATGGCTATTTTGGTAACTTACACGTAAACATGCAACGTGATAAAAGATGCACCATACTTTTTTTTTTCATTGTGATGATTCTGATAAAAGATATCAGGTTCTTTTTTTTACAGTTATTAATACAACTTACCGGTATATACGAAACAGTTGCATGTTGTTCAACAATAACTTCATACACTATATAAATGGTACTTGATACTCTTGGAAGAAGGAAATAAAAACTCAGAAAAATACTTACACCAAAACTCCCATGGAAGCGACACAAGATTCGATAGATTTAGGGTTTTCTTGAATTGATTGTTGTATCGACGTTGTACAAACGAGATTTTGTTTTAGAACGCTGCAATTTACATGCCTTAATCACGTTTATTGTAATCCTAGATACTTATCAAATATTCTTACAATCTTTAAAAAGAAAAAATAAAATCGTCTAAACCCACAACACTCAGTTTGATCTTTAGGCAAAACTTTTCTTGTAAATGACAAGAATAATATCACCTGTGTTAAGAAAACTATTTTGTCTCGCGAATTTTTTAATAATAAGAACAATGAAAAATAAATTTAAAAAAAAAGCTAGAAAACCATTGTTATGATTCCTTTTTCTTTTTTTTTAATATTTATCTTTTACTATAATAATTTATTATTTACATAATGGGTAAAAGACAAACGAACAATGCGTCGCTGACCCTTTTTGAATTACAAAGCTAATTCTATGGATTCCAGAGTTTGTGAGTCATCGGGGTAAAGCACGAGTAAAATAAGGAAATTTGGAACTTCAAACCATGGTTGGTACAATTAGAAATTAAAATGCCAATTTTCCCGAAGGAAGATAGTTTTTTACCAGCTATTTTCTTTTTGACAAAAAGGGTCATCCGCTATTCAAAACTGATTAAAACTCGAAAACGGCAATGCTTTTGCGTTCATTAATTTTTTAATTCAAATCCCGAATGTAATGTAAGCTTTGCATGAATTATGTTTCGTATATATTTTAGGGTATAAATCATGAAACTTTTGCCAAGCAATGGCGATTTCAAAACCCTTTTTTTGATTTGCTTGATCGGATCCTGTAAGTCCGTCATTCATTGAATAACGTTCGATTAGTTTGTGTTGATTTTGTTCGCTTCTTCGTGGCTTTTATAGGGTTTAGGCCTACGATCTCGATCGTTCCCTATTCCTTTGTGATCGTTTAATACCTACGTTGAGGTGTGGCTTTATCTTTATGACTAATCGTCCTTTATTTGATTCGACGTGGGGTTAAGGATTCTGATCTTGCGGCTCCATTAGGGTTTTAAAATTTTCTTTTTTTTCATTCATTCTATTCCTTTTTCAATCAATCTTTTCTTTTTCTCCTTATCATGGGTGTTAGTTATCAAAATTCTTCCAAATCCAAGGAGGATCAAACTCATGCTATTTCCAAATCGGTTTTCGTTACAAACTTCCCTGATCACTTTTCGGCACGTGACCTATGGAATGTGTGCCTGGTGTATGGTATGGTTATTGATGTCTTCATCTCTTTTAAGAGGTCTAAAGCAGGTAAGAAATTTGCATTTGTTGTTGATAACCTGGACCGATTGATTGGGAACCTTTGTACTATTTGGATTGGGAGTTTTAAGCTCCACGCCAACACTGTGAGGTTTCATAGGGAGCCTAAACCTAATGGAACAGTAAAACCTAAAGTACCTTCTTCTCAGAATCAGTATCCTTCTTTTCCTAAAAAGAATGTGTCTGTGGGAACTAATCATAAATCATTTGCCACTGCTCTATCTAATGGAATTGAAAACCCTACTTCAGTCGATGAGACACCAGCTTTGGTTCTCGATGATTCTTGTCTATTGG
>BQNB010078169.1:0-30625 GCA_026074375.1 Tanacetum coccineum
AAATATCTAAGTCACACAAATATCTAAATCTAATTTCTATCTTTTTCTCTCATCTCTCTCTCCTCTCTCTCTCTAAACTATAATCTTTATCTCTTTTCTTAGTTCTTGATCTGTGTTATGAAGTGAAGTGAAAGTGTACATCGGGAACCTACAAGTATATCTAAGACTAGTAAGGATATTGTAGAAAGCCCTAAAACTGTTAGGCCTAGTGCTCCTATCATTGAAGATTGGGACACTGATAGTGATAATGATAGTGTGTTTAGACCTAAATCAGATCAGATAAAACCAAAGTTTACTAAAATCAATTTTGTCAAATCTGATGAGAATGTGAAATCTGTTAATAAGGAAAACACACATAAGCAAGTAGAGTATCCTAGGAAAAGTCAAAGTCCTAAGGATAATAGAAGAAACTAGAATGGAATGATGACTCAAAAACTAGGGAATGGTTTTGAGTTTATAAAGAAAGCTTGTTTTGTTTGTGGGAGTTTTAATCATTAAAGAAAACTCATTTCACACAAAAGATGAACTAGAGAGAGAAAGTTGAGAGAGAAAGTAAAAAGGAAAAATAAGAAAGTTAATTGAACTATGTGAAAATTAAAAAGAGAACCAACACCCTCTCCATGTGTGGAGAGGGTATTTATACTTACATAAGGTGGACATGGGTCTTGGTTACATGGGCTTTCCATGGACCTTAGACTAGTTACCTATGTAAGTTTCCAAATATTACTTGACGAGCTATCTACCGATATCTATGAAGTGACCGAGACTTTTCTAGGAATTTCGTATTCCTAACAATCTCCCCCTAAGGGAGGTCACTTCATGTTACAAAAACTTAAACCTATCATACTATGAAGGTCTTCATTCTTGTGCTCGCATACTTCTTTCTTTTTCTTGTCTTGTAAACATGATGTAGTGATATTTGACTTTAGGCTTTGTTCTTTATCTTGACTTGTATGTGAAAATGTGATCTTGAGCATCTTAAGATCTTCAACCAAGAATAATCTATTCGCCATCTTAATGAACTTTGCCATCTTGTAAAACTTATGACTTTGGACCGACATGCTCATACCTTTCTTGATTTGTTGACTTGAAAAGCTTTAATGTTGTAATGTGTGGGGTTCCCCAATAGAGAACTAATGTTTCATTATTTTGAGTGCAGGGTAATCCACAATATACTTTACAGGATCAAGGGATTTTTGACAGTGGATGCTCTAGGCATATGACTGGAAACAAGTCCTTTCTTACAGATTATCAAGAGATTGATGGTGGATTTATTGCATTTAGAGGAAGTCCCAAAGGAGGTAAAATTACTAGAAAAGGTAAAATTACTGGAAACAAGTCCTTTCTTGAAGATGTATACTTTGTAAAGGAACTTAAGTTTAACCTTTTCTCTGTCTCACAAATGTGTGACAAGAAAAACAGTGTTCTTTTCACTAAGACTAAATGTCTTGTTCTATCTCCTGACTTTAAGCTACTTGATGAAAGTCAAGTCTTGCTTAAAGTTACCAGACAAAACAACATGTACAGTTTTGATCTAAAGAATGTTGTTCCTTCAGGAGGTTTGACTTATTTATTTGCAAAGGCTACAATAGATGAGTCTAATTTATTGCATAGGAGGCTTGGTCATATAAACTTTAAAACCATGAACAAACTTGTGAGGGGAAACCTTGTAAGAGGTTTGCCTTCAAAGCTTTTTGAAAATGACCATACTTGTGTTTCTTGTCAGAAGGGAAAGCAACACAAAGCCTCTTATAAGACCAAGCTTGTGAGCTCTATTAGCCAACCCTTACAAATGTTGCATATGGACTTATTTGGGCCAACATCTGTAAGGAGTATCAATCATAAGACATATTGCCTTGTTGTCATTGATGACTATTGCAGGTTTAGTTGGGTTTTCTTTTTGGCCACTAAGGATGAGACTAGTGTGATCCTTAAAACTTTTATAACTAGCATTGAAAACCAAATAAATCATAAGGTTAAAATCATCAAATGTGACAATGGAACTAAGTTTAAAAATAATGACATGAATCAGTTATGTGGGATAAAAGGGATTAAGAGGGAGTTTAGTGTTGCCAGAACTCCACAACAAAATGGAGTTGCTAAAAGAAAGAATAAGACACTAATAGAGGCTGCTAAGACTATGCTAGCAGATTTATTATTACCTACTAATTTTAGGCTGAAGCAGTTAGTACTGCTTGTTATGTTCAAAATAGGGTTTTAGTGACTAAACCTCACAACAAGACACCTTATAAACTATTACATAGTAGACCACCTAGTATAAGTTTTATGAGACCTTTTGGGTGTCCTTTGACTATTCTTAATACCTTAGATCCCCTATGCTTGATAGGAAGGCTGATGAGGGGTTCTTTGTTGGATACTCTATAAATAGCAAGGCTTTTAGGGTATTTAACACTACAACTAGAAAGGTAGAGGAGAACCTGCACATAACCTTTCTTGAAAACAAACCCAATGTTGCAGGGAGTGGATTAGATTCGCTCTTTGATATTGATTTACTAACAAATTCTATGAATTATGAGCCAGTTACTGCAAGGAATCAAACTAATAGGAATGCAGGTATCAAGGATAATGTTGATACAGTACCTACTCAACAATATATTATGCTACCATTACTTTATGTTAGTCCACAGAGCTCAAAGGATGCAGTTGCTGATGATGCTGGTAAAAAGACTAATGAAGAACCAGCAAATGAGGATGAAAGAAATGGTCAAGAGAAGGAAGGAAGAGCTTCAAATAAAGAAGATGACAAGAATGTGCAAGATTTCAGAGCTGCATTGGATAACTTGCTTGTTCAACAGAAGGAAGGTTATGCTAACAGCACTAACAGATATAAAACTATTAGTCCATCTGTTAGTACTGCTGGGCAAAGTTTTACTAATACTAATGATCTTCTAACTGATCCTCTTATGCCTGATTTGGATGATACTGCTAATCTTCTAAATACTGGGATCTTTAGTAGTACATATGATGATGAAGATGAGGGTGCAGAAGCTAACCTCAACAACTTAGAAACAACCATGAATGTCAGTCCTATTCCTACATTTAGAATTCATAAGGATCATCCTAAAGACCAGATCATTGGAAACATAAATTCTGCTACTCAAACAAGGAGGATGACCAAGATTTCTAAAGAACATGCTATGGTCAGTTACATCAAAAAGCAGAGGAGAACAAATCACAAAGATTATCAAAAATGCTTATTTGCCTATTTTCTCTCACAAATAGAACCCAAGAAGGTGACACAAGCTTTGACAGATCCAAGCTGGATAGAAGCAATGCAAGATGAGTTGCTACAGTTTAGTTTATAGAAGGTTTGGAGATTGGTTGATTTACCCAAAGGCAAGCATGCCATTGGAACAAAATGGGTCTATAGAAACAAGAAAGATAAGAGAGGAATTGTAGTTAGAAACAAGGCAAGATTGGTTGCACAAGGTTACACCCAAAAAGAAGGAATTGATTATGATAAGGTTTTTGCTCCTGTTGCTAAGATATAAGCAATCAGGTTATTTTTGGCCTATGCATCATTTATGGGGTTTATTGTGTACCAGATGGATGTGAAGAGTGCCTTTTTATATAGTACTATTGAAGAGGACGTACATGTTGTAGATCCCTTTGAAAAAGATCACTTCTACCTTTGTTAAGTTGTAGGCAAATATGTAGAGATCCACACAAACTACAGGAGAAACAATGGACTATAAACACATAAGGTAGGCGGAACTAAACTTATAATGCAAAAGAACAATGAATATTGATATCTAAACTTTTGTATGAATCTGCGAAAACGAATTACATATTACTAACTAGAGATATAGAATTGATATGAGATATATCTTCTCTATGCCGTAGGGTTTCTTTATATAACCAGGATAAACCCTAACAAACTACAAACACATAAAAGATAATTGCAATCATTTCCTATAATATCCTCAGCCTATCTCTTAAACGGTACTAACTATTTTATTACTATCATACAACTAACAGATCAGTACTAACTATTTTGTACTATCAGTACTAATTACAACTATCGGTACTAACTAATATAACTAACGGTACTAAATCAGGAATGCATAATTCCCAATAATCCTCCCCTAAACATGATTGTTGAACTTGTTTAACTTCATGTTTCTTCAGTTTACTCTTCTTAAGCTCTTGGAGGATGTATCCAAACACTTTGTCAAAAATCTTGATCTGATCTTTGATAATTTTGACATCTTCAGCTATCCATCTTTATCAGCAACATGTCTTCTCAGCAACACAGCAACATCCAACTAAGTTGGCTTTGTAGTTTTTGGCAAACTACCAGCCATTAACGGATTTGATATTCCTTTACCAGTAGCCGTTTGCTCTGGGATAGCCAATTCTTCATTGTAAACAACAAGGTGAATTGATAACCTTATAGTTTTGAGTAAACTATCAACTATCAACGGATTTGATTTGTCTTTACCAAAAGCCGTTTGCTTTTGGACTAGTCAATGCTTCATTGCCATAACATGGTGCATTAATAACCATATAGTTTTTAGCAAACTATCAGCTATCAACAGATTTGATTAGTCTTTACCAGGAACTGTTTGATCCTGGACTAGCCAACTCTTTACTATGAAGCAAGGTGAGTTGAGAACCATACAATTTTTGGTAAATTGTCAACCATAAACGGATTTGAGAAGTCTTTACCACAAGCCGTTTGCTTATGGACTAGCCAGTTCTTATGTTTGTTAAACATGGTGAACTGATGACCATTTGTTGTGTGGTTTTGAAACCAACACTCAAAGATCCTTCTCACTTCCATCTTGGCCTCCAAACTCATCAATCTGTTGCTCAATAAACCTTAGCAAATCAAATACAGTATCATCATCAGATACAACTGTCAATCTTAGATCCATCATCCTCTCAAGTGTGTGTTTAGTAAGAGGATATCTTCTCTCTGCCAGCATGTTGATCTCAGTACCATCTTCTAGTCTCAAAACATGAACTCCACAGTTTTCATAGAATATCCAGCTCTGAAGCTTCCACTCTTCTTGATTCTTCCAGAGTTCATCATCTTCCTTTGACTCAAACATAGTCCTCAAATCACCCCAAAGAAGTAGATCAATTCCTTCTGGAGGTGTTGTTTCAAATCTTTTCATTACTAGACTATGTATCTCAATCAGATCCATCCTATCAAAAAGTTTAATCATCTCAGAAAAGGTCTTGATCCACCTTGAACTTCCATCAGCTCTAAAAACTCTGTAGTAAATCAACTCTCTTCCAAAATGACCATAATCATAAAATTTTGATTCCCAGTTGATGATAGGATACCTAGTGCCTAGAATTTCATAATCAATCTTTTCTTCTTCTTCAGGAACTATCTTTAGAAAGATTCTTAGTTGATTCTCCTCTTCATGATCAGAATCAGTCTTTTGCCTTTTTGACCTCTTTGGAGCTTTCATCTTAAGTCTCCTTCCTGATCTTTTCCTGATATTCTCCTTAGGTCCTTCAACCTTACTGCTTTCAAGTTCTTTAGCAACTTCTTCTTTATCCATACCAGCTGCTTTCTTGTTCATCTTTTCAATCAACTTATCATCCTCAGCAGAACCAATTGGAATAAATCTTTCATTTTCCCTTTTTACCTTTTCATACATCACTTGTATTTCTTCAAACTTCTTTTTGTTCAGCTGAGCATGTTTGTATCCACCTACATGCTTCAAGTATGTCATCATTTGGTTTCTCAGCTGATTTCTTGTAGGAAGCTTGTTTCTGATAGCCTCAGATCTTTGTTGAGCAAGAAATCTTCTTTGTGCAGCAATGGTATCATGAAGAAACTTGGCTCTTTGCTCAATGGTAAACTTTTCTCTCCCTTCTTCTTGAAGCTTCTCAGCAAGAATCTTGTCAGCATTAAGTCTTGCTTGAATAAAACCATACTCATTGGTGAATGCAGCCATAGTAGGTTCTTCCTCAGCTAACCTTTTCTTATTCTCTTCTTCTTCCCATTCCTCTTGAACTTTTCTGGCTATCTCTTCATCATTAGCAAGCATTTTAAACTTCTTTTCAGCTTCAGTGATATCTTCTGATTCAGTATCAGATTCATCTTCTTCTTCAATCTTCTTTTTGCCTTTAGCTTTTGGATCAATCTTAGGAAGAGGCTTTAATGTTAAGATTGACCTTTCAATTTTAGTTCTTGTTCTATCAGTATCTTCTGTATCTTTGATCTCAACTCCTTTTTCTTTTTCCTTCTATTTCACCTTGTTTTGACTCATTGTGATGAGAACTTGTGCAATAGTCTCATCATTACCAAAAACTGTTGGAGAAGGTGTTGAAGTCATTGTTGAAGTAGCACTTTCATTTGAATTTCCATCTTTTGGCTCAGGAGTACCTTCATCATCCTTGTCGGTACTAACATCTTTTGGCTTAGCAGTACCTTCATCATCCTTGTCGATACTAACATCTTTTGGCTCAGCAGTACCTTCATCATCCTTGTCGGTACTAACTTTTGGCTTATCAGTACTAACTTTTGGTTGAGCAGTACTAACTGGATCGTCAATACTAACTCCCTTTTCTTTACTTTCCTTCTCTTTAAGCACCATAGTATCTCCAGACAAGCTAAGCTCCAATGTTTTAGAGCTTGTCCTCCCCTCATATTAAGAATCCTTAGTCTCCATGTAGTCTATTGCATCATCCACAATATCATCAAAATCATCAAAAGCTGGATCTTGATGCACTGTAGGTTCAGATTTGGCAAGTTTCCTCCCCTATTTTGATACAGACTCCTTCTGTATCAACTTTTTCTTTAAGGACTTCTTCCTTGCCAATCTTTTCTTCATGGAGACACTCTTGATCCAAGCATTATGGTGTGGTATCACAGGTTTAGCCATCTTTAGCTGCTTGATCTGAGACTTCAAATCTTTAATTTTTGCAGCTTGAGTTGTGATCTGTTTACATAAAGACACACAAAGATCATATACACTTTGGAGTGTCAGGCCATCCTCATTTCTTGATGGGGATCTATCACTGGATGACTAGCCTCCATGATTCCCACCAGAGCCTTCTAGAATGGAATCAAGAATTGGGTTAGAAGAAGAAGGTCTGAGGGATGGGTCAGGCTGTGGCTCAATTGGGTCTTCACTTGGGTGAGAAGAAAAAGGTGTGGGTTGGGTTTCAGATGGTCTTTCTAAAACTGCACCTTCATCCTCTGTTGGTTGAGCCAAACATAAGAAGGTAATAAAGGGTCACATTCCGAATTGTTTTACCCTTTTTAATCATAAGAGGAAAACCTTGGTTAGTCAAAGCATTAATAGGGAAGTGGTCTAAGGGGACAGGCACATCTTAGTTGGTTAGCAAAAATATGAAATTAAACTTGGGTACTTGACAAATTCTTCTTTGCATCCAATGCCTCATTCAATACATCAAAAATTAGTTTCAAAAATTTTAAACTTGATTAGTGGACAAACATATTACAGCAGTGTGCATTTTGTGGGTATTTGATCCAAGATGTTGCTTTTGAGCCTAAACATATGGAATGATGGTATGAAACAAAAAATCAATTAGTATTCTTTGACCAAATTATTATCTTTGACCAAATCATTATCTTTGACCAATTATTCAATCATTATCTTTGACCAAATCTTTCAATTCTTATCTTTTGTAGTATTCTTTGACTACAACTTTGGTCCTTCATGTTTCCATCTTGTTTCATTCGTGTTTTGTCTTATCAACTGAAAATATAATTCCCAACAATCTTCCCCTAGTTGATAATGACAAAACCCAATAAGCACGAACTTCCCCTGAAGTTAATATACGAATGAAACTTCTTCCCCTTTTTGTTATAATCAAGTAGGGGTCTTCAGTAGATATGCAACCTGCAGATGGTTAAACATTTAATCAATAAGCTTCCCCTGAAAGTATGCTAACCATCTCTTGAATCTCGAACTCAGTAGGCTCTATGTAGTGATCACTGATGAAGAAAATAGAGTATAACGAATTTGATGAAGAAGTTGAATCTTCCAAGCTTGTGCCTTATATCTTGTACTATCCACGACGTTGAACTCATACTCCTAATGTATAAGCAGACCGCAATCTCTTTGACAAAATCCTCATTCTCTATAATGAGACACTGAGCACAATAACGTAACTCCTTCAAGTGATAGCAAATGTGAGCATTAAGCACCCTAAGTTTATAAATCACACACCTTTGCTAGATTCGTCAAGTCTTCGTCACCATACAAACCAAACAAGTTACCTCCAAATGTTGTACGTCATTTGAGATATGATAAAACACAAACCTGTGAAACCCAACTACAACATCAAATAAGCAATATTCAATTTTCTTCGTAATCACCTCTTCAATAAATCCAAAATGAGCCATAAATCAATAAGAATAAACTGTTGTGAATAACAGTTCCATCCGAGATCCAAATCCATCCGAAAACTAAGTAGATATATACCTTGTAGATCCTAGATATCAAGAGCAACCCGCTCTGATACCAACTGTTGAGAATCGTTTAGCCCATCTAGGATTAGTTTTACGAATAACATTAATACGCAGCGGAATAAACAAGAACAATAATGCTATTCAACAAGGTTTTCTTTATTCATACTAATAAACTATAAACTATTCGACTTTAATCAGTCGACTATGCTATCTAGATGACTAACTACTAATAATCTAACTATTAGACTCTCATTGGAGAGATCTAACTATGATGGATAATAAAACTATTCCCCCTAATACCCTTTATATAGAGGGATATTAAGGCTTACAAAGGAAGCTAATTAATTATATTAGGAAGCTAATTAAAACTAATTAAAACCTTCCTTTATCTTTGATATTCTTTGACTTTTCAATGCCTATCTTCATGGAAATCTTCCAGCTTTTAATTATTCCATATATAGAATACCAAAGTGTCATATTAATCCCTTGTTGTTTCATTCGTCTTCATTTATGCATATGTAATTTTGTAATCATCAAATCTGAGATCCTAACAATCTTCCCCTATTTGATATTACAAAACAATCTTCATGTATGAAACAATCTTTAAAGCTTCCCCTTGAATTAAGATCTTCTTGTACATGTCACTACTCATAAGTAAGCTGCAAATCATATAGTCTTCTTCCCCTTTTTGTAATCATCTAATATGGGTCTTTTGTAGTTATGCAATTTGTGAACACTTCCCCTTAAGTGGTACATGTAGATGGTTAAACATGTTAACAATAAGCTTCCCTTGAAAGTATGCTAACCATCTCTTGAATCTCGAACTCAGTAGGCTCCAAGTGGTAATTATTGATGAAGAAAAATGAGTATAACCCATATGTTGAAGAAGTAGAATTTCCCAAACTTGTGTCTTATGTCTTGCACTATTCACGTGACGTCAAACTTATACCAAGACCAAAATATATGTAGATCGCAATCTCTTGACAAAATCCTCATTTATCCTTTGCTAGATTCATCAAGTCTTCGTCACCAACAATTAAGCATAAACAAGTTATCTTTAAAAATCATAGCCTGCAAAACTATACTTTAAGATATGATAAGACACGCACCTGTGAAACCCAACTACAACATCAAATAGGCAATAACCAATTTTCTTCAAAATAATCCCAAAAACGAGCCACTATTTCATCATTTTTCGTGATCCAAACGCGTCCGTGTTGTCCCATATCGGACAAAGCTAGCAGAATTAACAATAAGCCTAGCAGACTTAACTGAGTAATGCTAGCAGAATTAACATCCAAACCAAATAGCAACACTTTTTCAGTCCCAAAGCTGTCACTATCATGTCACTAACTTGTCACAAATATGTTGCAAAACTGTCACAAAGGCCCATGCTCCTTCCTCCCATACCCTTTAGTGACACAAAATCTGTTACTATACTGTCGCTTAACACTAGCAGAATTAACCATGAAGGAGCAGTATTAAAAACGTATGACCAGTATTAAGTCATACGTGATAGCAGAATTAATTACATAAAAAAACAGTACAGCAGCATAGACCTTCCTTTTCACAAATAACCTTTCATAAAATCAGGAGTATATTAAACACGTCCAAAATAAACTGCATTATTTATGGGAAACAAATAAAATCCCATGAAATCAGCATATCATAACCTCCATATGGAAACCACGTCTAATGCAAAATCAGAATATAATCCCAATTAATCCACATACCATACTTATAACAGTTTCCATAATCAACTGATCTCGTCAAACTAGCAGATCATATATGAACCATAGTGATTACATAGGCAGATTTAATGATCATACGACAAACTTCAGGGTTTAATGATATCTGCTGTGATAACCATGATGATATGATCATCATCACCCCGAACCATATCAGACCTACTGTTTACCATGTTTATGGCTACTGCTGCTTCATTCAGTACTTGCTATCAACCTTCTCATAACCACGACATTTCAGCCGACTCTTCAACCTTCTTTTTCCTTCACCAGCAGGTCTATAATATGATGGTGTTAATCGTTGTTGTCTAAACAGATCACAACAAGAACCTGTTGTTGCTTTAATCAAACACGAGCATAGCAATCATAATTGCTTCTTCAGTCGTCTCAATACTCACGAAATAAATCAACCAGCAGCCTGCTGCCTTATCTTCTGCTCATAACACCTTATAATCATGAAAACCTTGTAAACCCTAGATATCAAGAGCTACCCGCTCTGATACCAATTGTTGAGAATCATTTAGCCCATTTAGGATTAGTTTTACAGATAACTTATATATGCAGCGGAATAATAAAGAACAATAAGTTATCAAACAAGGTTTTCTATTATTAATCTATTGCCCCAAGATCAAATGATCCTTGGGGCTAAACTAACTAATACATAAACTAATAAGCTAACTATTAGACTCTCATTGGAGAGATCTAACTATGATGGATGCTAAAACTATTCACCTTACCTCTCTTTATATACTAGAGAGGCTAGGGTTTACAAGAAAACCTAGCTTTTATATAACAAACCTAGCTTTGATAAGAAGCTAACTTAATATTACACATTAAGTCCTTGTTGTTTCGTCTTTCTTCTTTTCTTCATATGTGGTTTTGTAATCATCAAATCTCAAATCCCAACAATCTTCCCCTATTTGATATTACAAAACAATCTTCATGTATGAAACAATCTTTAAAGCTTCCTCTTGAATTAAGATCTTCTTGTACATGTCACCACTCATAAATAAGCTGCAAACCATATAGTCTTCTTCCCCTTTTTGTAATCATCTAATAGGGTTCATCTGTAGATAAGCAACTTGTGAACACTTCCCCTTAAGTGGTACATGTAGATGGTTAAACATGTTAGTTTCAGGGGAAGCTTATTGTTAAAATGTTTAACTATCTACATGCACCACTTGAGGGGAATGTCATTACTACTGCTAATCATTGTTAATACTGCTAGTTTACACTTTCTACTGCTTTAGTTCATTATTTGTGTTGAACTTCATAGAGGGTAATTTGAGTCAGTGGAAAGCTTGGATTAAAAGTCTTGATATATGATGTTTGGTTGTGAAGATCAAAGTTGCATACAGTCCCCTATTGAATGAAGACAAAAAGGGGAAGATGATTATATGAAGAGCAACTTATAGATCCTGTGGTGGTGGCATGGCATGAAGAGTTTAACTTAAGGGGAAGACCTTAAGTTAAGGGGAAGCAGTTAGCAGTTTACAAGGAAGTTTTGTTTCATTCAGGGAGATGATTACATCTCAACTTCAGAGGAAGCTTTGGCTTCATGATAAAGTTCGTATACGACTTTGTTTGTTTTGTCATCATCAAATAGGGGAAGATCGAATTTTCTTGTAGACTTTGACCAAATCTTCATAATTCTCCACCAGCTTGTAGAATTCTGATCTGCTAGATTTAGTCCATATGTTTCATTCATTTATTTATTTTGTCTCATCAAATCTAGAATCCCAACAATATCTCTTTTACAACTTGCAATTTCTAAAATGATAAAAAAACACTGCCTACACGCATTACATGTACTCCTACCAATTTGTTGGGATAAAAATTTTGTGGTAATAACAAAATAGAGAGAAGGACAATATGTATGACTTGATGAAATGAACCACATGTCATGAGCCTGCACAACCACATCAGCCTACAAACCATGAGCCTATAAACCACCACCGTACATCAGCCCACCTTCGCTGCAACATCTTCATCATTGCCACCTTTGATTTGACTACGAGAACACTAACCAACATCTACTAAATTTGTAGGTTCAAGTTCTTGTGATGATGATGACTTAAATGTGTGTATGAGTTTATTTGTGATTTTGGCAAGTAAAAGAAAGATATTGAAAAGAGGGTGAACATGGTTATTGAATTTAATAAGATTTTAGCATCAATAAATGAGGTGGTTAGAAAAAAATAGCCCACAAAAGAAGAAATAAAAAAAATTAATCGATCTTTGATTTTTAAAGTCATTGTTGGAGTAGCACTTTTATCTGAATTTCCATCTTTTGGCTCAGCAGTACCTTCATCATCCTTGTCGGTGCTAACTTTTGGCTTGTCAGTACTAACTTTGGCTTGTCAGTACTAACTTTTGGTTGAGCAGTACTAACTGGATCTTCAGTACTAACCCTTTTCTTTACTTTCCTTCTCTTCAAGCACCATAGTATCTCCAGACAAGCTAAGCTCCAATGTTTTAGAGCTTGTCCTCCCCTCATCTTGAGCATCCTTAGTCTCCATTTAGTCCATTGCATCATCCACAATATCATCAAAATCATCAAAAGCTGGATCTTTATGCACGTAGTTCAGATTGGCAAGTTCCTCCCTTTTTTTTTTTTTGTTTGATATATAACTCTTCTGTACATCAACGTTTCATCAAGGACTTCTTCCTTGCCAATCTTTTCTTCATGGAGACACTCTTGATCCAAGCATTATGGTGTGATATCACAGGTTTAGCCTTCTTCTTTAGCTGCTTGATCTAAGACTTCAAATCTTTAATTTGTGCAACTTGAGTTGTGACCTGTTTAGATAAAGACACACAAAGATCATATATACTTTATAGTGTTAGGTCATCCTAATTTCCTGATAGGGATCTATCACTGGATGACTGACCTCCATGATTCCCACCAGAGCCTTCTAGAATGGAATCTGGAATTGGGTTAGAAGAAGAAGGTCTGAGGGATGGGTCAGGCTGTGGCTCAATTGGGTCTTCACTTGGGTGGAAAAAGAAGGTGTAGGTTGGGTTTCAGATGGTCTTTTTGAAACTACACCTTCATTCTCTATTGGTTGAGCCAACATAGAAGGAAATAAAGGGGTCACATTTCTAGGATTTTTTTTACCTTTTTTTACCGTAAAAGAGAAAACCTTAGTAGTCAAAGCATTAATAGGGAAGTGGTCTAAGGGGACAGGCACATTCTTGAGTTGGTTAGTCAAAAATACTGAAATAAACCTTGGGTACATGACAAACTTCTTCTTTGCATCCAAATGCCTCATATACATCCAACAAAATTAGTTTTTGAAAAATTAAAACTTGATTAGTGCCAAACATATTACAGCATTGCAATATTTGTGGTGTATTTGATCCCAAAGATGTGCTTTTAGCTTAAACAATGAATGATGGGTATGAAACATAAATTTCCATTGAGGAAGAGAATAGTCCTTTTACTAAAAGTAAGTGTGTGCAAAATCTCCTCCACTTCATACCCCATCAATTGTATGGTATCAAATATAGCCTAGTTTGATAACACATCAATCCCAGCAGCATCATTAAATTGAAGATCACTTCTAATTGATGCTTCTGAGATTGAGACAGGCTTGCCAGCAACTGTGGCAGTAATATACCTAACATTGTTGATTGTTTTAGATTTAGCAGTCATCCAAAACTGTTCAACACAAATGTAGTAGAGACAACAAGACTTACAGTGAGAGCATAGTGAATTGAGCTGCGTGTAAGAAAGTCTATGATCTCATGAAATTCAGCATTCCCATCTATATTTTCTAAGTAGGCGACCATGTTGTGCTTAGGATAGGATTCAAGAGTTGCCATAATCGATGAATTGATGGTTGTCGGTGATGAAAATATTAGGGTTTGTAAACGAGAGCGATTAAGAAATCTTAGGTGAAGAAAGTGTGCAATTGAGATGGGTTTATATAGGTTGAGCAAACCCAAGAGCAAAGAAACTATGCAATTTACACTTTAGACCCCTAGCGGTATTTTCTCCAACGGCTATTCAGCGGTACAAACTTTGCCCATCGGTACCAACTTTAAGCCTGGCGGTACTAACTTTTGGGTAACTAAAATTAACCAAAACTAGCAGCACTAACTAACTTAGTACCATATGAAGAGCCCTAAACTTGTAGTATACCAGAATTAACTTTTCTCTAGTAGATATAACTTACAAACCAGGTGTGAGAAAAACTACCTGCACATCTTCCATCCATCCTCAAGTCCATGCTTGTCTTGAAAAAGTTAGTCCAAAAACAAGAAAATACTACAAGACATTTTCATAAAGTAGTATTAACCTGAACTAACAATTCTAACTACGAAAATTAATACCATATCAGTATTAATTCTAACTACAAGTACTAACTATAAGTACAAACTTTACAATTTAACCTCCCCTCAAATGTAGCTACAAATTTAACATCCCAATGCTAACCACCAAAAAGTTAAATCTTGTGACATCAAATCCTTTGGTGAGAAGGTCTTCAATATTAGAGTATGTGTGAATCTTGATAACTTCTATCAGTCTTTTCTCATAGCAATCTCTGATAAAATGAAATCAAATTTCGATATGCTTGGTCCTTGAATGAGCAACAGGATTCTTGATAACACTTATAGTGCTCTCATTATCAATATGGATTATGGTGTTCATGAAAGTAAAATCATAATCTATCAGCTAATTCTGTATCCATAGTACTTGCCTACAATAGTTAGCAGCTGTAACATATTCTACCTCAGTAGTAGAATTTGCCATAATAGTCTGCTTCTTGCATTGCCAAGATATCAATCTTCTACCAAGCAATTGACAGCCACCTGTTGTTAATTTTCTATCAAGGCTGGTTCCTCCATAGTCACTGTCTGAGAAAGCTTCTAGTTCAAAATGTGAATCCCTAGGATACCATAAACCTAATTTGGGTTGATGTTTGAGGTACCTAAAAATCTATTTTACTGCATTTAAGTGGGAAGCTTTTGGAGTAACTTGAAATCTAGCACAGGCACAAACAGCAAACATGATGTATGGCCTTGATACAGTCAAATACATCAGGGAACCAATTATAGATCTGTAGATATGTACATCTACATCTTCGCCATCATCATCCTTGGTCAGTGGCTTATTAGACTCAATAGGAGTAGAGGCTGTTCTGATGGACTAAAAATCAAACTTCTTAAGGATGTCAGCTACATACTTGTCCTGACTAATAGTTTCATTCTGGTTGTGCGATTTACTTAAAGTCCCAAAAAGAAAGTGAGTTCACCCATGGAGCTCATCTGGAATCTTTTGTGCATACAATCTTCAAACTCTCTACACAAAGACTTCTTTATAGAGCTAAAAATAATGTCATCCACATACACTTGGTCTAACATAATGTCACTCTTTTTCTTCTTGATAAACAATATTTTGTCTATGGTACCTCTCCTGAAACTATTTTCCATCAGAAAAGAAGAAAGTGTCTCATACCAAGCTCTAGGGGCTTGATGAAGACCATAAAGAGCTTTAATTATCTTATAGACTTTGTTTGGATAAGCAGGATCAACAAAGCCTAGAGGTTGGATGCCATTCCTCCTTTCTTCTATAGTGCCTTAGTGAAAATGCACTTTTAACATCCCTTTTGGGTAGACAATAAATCCCATGTATGATGCAAAGGCTAAAAATAACCTGATTACCTCTATCCTGGCAACAGTGCAAAACCTCACTCCATAAATCTATTCTTCACTCCTGTCTAAACCCTTGTGCTACAAGCCTGGCTTTGTTTTTTACAACAATACTTCTCTCATCCCTTTTATTCTTGAAGACCCACTTTGTGCCAATTGCCTTTTTCCCAGATGGCAAATCAACAAGTATCCAAACCTTTTGTAATTTGAACTGCATCAATATCTCTCGCTTTGCTTCAACCAGCTTTCATCTTATAAAGGCTTGTGATATATTCTTAGGTTCTTCTTGGAGAGGTAAGCTGATAAAACTAACAGTTCCGTATGTTCTTGTGATTAGTTCTATTATGTTTGGAGATGTAGCTCACCAATGCTTGTTGTGCTAAAGAATCCTTTTGAATCTTCCTCTTGTTTAAACTGCTGACTTAGGATCTCCTAGAATTTGATCTTTGAGATGATCCTTGTGAATTCTGAGTGTGGGAATAGGACTGACATTAATGGTGTCATCCATATTGTTGAAATCAGCCACTGCACCCACATTCTCATCATCATAGGCTCCATTGAATATGCCATCATTTGAAAATGCATCAGAAGCATCTTCTAAATCAGGCATATTTGGATCAATGGGTAAATCAGCATTAGGGAGAGTAGATGCATCAATAGGTATTTTTCCTCCAAGATAGACAAATGATGATTCACCAGCATTGGCACCTGAGGGAGTACTAGCAGTACAAACATATGGCGTGGTAGCGGTACTAACAGATGACCTAACAGTACTAAGTTTGTTAGTACTGGTAGCCTGAGTTGCCCTCTTTTGAGATGCAATATTCCTCTTTTCTTCTTCAAAAGCTTGTCTTGTTGCATCATCCAGAGCTTTAGCAATCACTTCTTGAGCAATCATCTTCTCAAGATCATCATGCAAGACTTGTTCATCTTCTGTCATCTGATGTTGTCCTTCCTTGTCAGCAACATCTTCTGAATCCTGTACATCATTGACTTTAGGAGAGCTTTCAGAAGGGTTTTCATGTGCAGCTGGAGCAACATCTTCTACTGGAATCCTTGTCCTATGAGGGTGTAGTGGAAGCAGTATGTATTCCTGAGTAGGTTCTTTATCTTTTCCTGATGAACCTGCAACATAAGAATCTTGTGTACCTGCATCCATATTCACCTGATTTTCTACACTAACAGGAATATAGTTCATTGAATTGGTTAGAAAATCAAGATCAAACATCCAATTAGGACCAGTTCCTGCCACATTTGGTTGATCTTCCAGAAAATTAATGTGCAGATTCTCTTCTACTCTTTTGGTCCTTTTGTTGTATACTCTAAAAGCTTTACTAGTGGTAGAGTATCCAAGCAAATAACCTTTCATTCAGATTCCCTTCAAATTTGACCAGGATCTAAGGTGTTTAACATGGTCAACGGGCCACCCAAAAGGTCTCATATAACTAATAATTGTGAGTTATCTTTTAATAGTTCATAAGGTGTCTTATTTTGATGTTTTGGTCACTTATTACCTAATTCAGTATTTAGCAGGCAGTATTTCTGCCTCTGACCAAAAAGGGATAGGTAAAAGTGAATCTGCTAACATAGTTCTAGCTGCATCAATTAGGGTCCTGTTTTTCCTATTCTGCAACACCATTTTGCTGTGGAGTTTTATAACCACACTAAATCTCTTTTTATTCTTTCACTTAGGCCACAGCATTATTCAGAGCATGGTTCGTAACTCTGTCCCAATTATGACTTCTTATGATTTTAACTTTATGATTCAATTGGTTTCTTTGCTATGTTAAATTTACAAAGGATTTTAGAGGTTTCTATCCTTGGTAGCTAAGAATAAAAACCCAACTAAATCTGATGACAATCATCAGTCACTACCAAACAGTACCTGTTTTGTTAATACTTTCCTACAGAGACTAGTCCTAATAAGTCAATTATGAAGTTAATTCTAGGGGCTTTCTGATTGATTCTTACTTAAACTTGGCTTTACTGGAGGACTTTATGTTGCTTACCTCCCATCTTGCATGCATCAAAAGTGTGGTCATTTACAAAACTTTTAAGGTAAAGCCTCTAACTATGTAACCTTTAACAAGTT
Source organism: Tanacetum coccineum (assembly GCA_026074375.1). Taxonomy (NCBI): domain Eukaryota; kingdom Viridiplantae; phylum Streptophyta; class Magnoliopsida; order Asterales; family Asteraceae; genus Tanacetum; species Tanacetum coccineum. The sequence continues at coordinate 17,915 of BQNB010078169.1, forward strand.
TGTGTATATTTTTGAAATTTTACATGACCTAATTCTCCTGTGCCATAATTTAGATCCAAAATTTCTGTTGTTGCTTTTGCATATTAAACAAGTTATCACCTCAGAGGGTACAATGTTCTTTAAGTCTAAGCTATACCACAAAATCTTTTAGGAAGCTCTAAGTACAACTATGACTGTTCATCTAGATGCTCAAAGTAGGGACAGGATAAGGCATTCAGTCTCAGTAAAAAGGACACTATTTTTCTTGTCACACATTTTTGAGACGCGAAAGGTTATACTTAAGTAATCTTACAAAAATAAACATCATCAAAGTCTAAATTAGCAGTTCTGATTTTACCTTTACCCGTTATTTTACCTCATTTGGGATCACTTCCAAAAGCCACAAAGCCTCCATTGTAATCTTCATAGTCTGAAAGATAAGCTTTGTTGCCAGTCATATGGCTAGAGCAACCACTATCCACCCTGGCATCGTTCATGTTACAAAATTCTCTGGTTTGCCCTGCATAAAAGGTAAGAGAATTAGTATCTAATTAGGACAAGCCATTACAGACTTGAAATCCATTTTGGGTTAACATACTCAACCTTCTTGAGCCATGAGGTCTCTGTCTTTGGACACTTGATCTAGTAATTTCCCTTTAGGCTCCAACCACCTATGACTTTTTTAAGGTCAGTATCCATCTTACCCTTACCAGTATTAACTACTGCTCTTGTCCCAGCAGTAGTCATATTTTGAACCCCAAAAGTTTTAACATCTTGTTTTAAGTCTTTGGGTCTAAAAGCTGGTTTTGTGTAGTAAGACCTCTTGATAGGTGAATATGAGCCTCTTGGTCTTACATTGTCCATTCTTGGGTAAATTGGTCTAATAGCACCACTAGTTTGTGCTATTTTTGGAGCAAATGGTCTAACAGTACTAACAAACCTTAGCATATACTAATGCCTAGAATACTAACTGGTACGCTAGTACTACTTTGTGAACTTGATTTTTTCCCCTATTTTACTCCTAATAGGAGTAATCAAACCTGTTCTTGTTAGTACTCCTGATGGGACAAAAGTCTTTCTTAAATGAGGGTATTTTGAAAAATTTTGATGATTAACCCTTTTAGTATTATCCCATACTGGTTTGTCCACCCTTGGACCAGTATTGACCACAGTTTTTAGCTTAGGTTCTTGACTCTGTTTGTCATGAAAAGTACAATTATTTGATAAATGGTTAGTGCTTTAAGACAAAGGAGGTTTTATTTTCTTAAAACCCAATTCTTGTTTCTGAGATTGTTTGACCAATTTTATCAACTCTAGTTTTAACTGTTTGAGTCTCTTCAGTCTTAACAGGGACTAACTGTTTGCACTTCTAGTATCATCATCCTCTTCATTCTGGAGTTCAATCCTCAATGATAACTTTATCTCTGTTAACTGATTCATAGACTGTCTTAGGTTTTTGAGTATTCTCTTCATTTGTTTTACCTACAGTCTCACTTGTTTGATATTGGAGCACCATAACCCTGAATTTCTAGTCTTGCTCTGTTATGTTTTTTGGAACCTAGATTCTAGTATCCTAGATTCTTCATTACAAGTATCCTAGATTCTAGTATCCATGAAAAGAAATCCAGTCTCACTGTTTGCACTTCTGGTTGATATCTTCCTTTGATATTGGAGCACCATGAACCTCTAATTGACTTATGAGTTTTTGGAACCTATCATAAGCCTTGTCCAGACTTTCATTTGATGCAGTAGAAAAGTTTTCAAACTGATGTTTTAGAACATTTTTCTGCATCTTCTTAGATTCTTCATTACCTCCAAACCTTGATTTGATTGCATCCCAAAGTGATTTAGCATCTGCAACATTGTGAAACTTGAGGAGGTATTCATCGGGTATTGTTAAAAGCAAGATGCTCTTAACTCTTTCCTGATTCTTTTTAGCAACCAGTTGTTTGGCAGTCTTAGGAGCAGGAGGAGCAGATGTTTCTCCAGTTGGTGCAAGCTCTTCTTCTAGATCTCCATTGACAATAACATCCCATAGGTTATGGTCTGTGTGACAAATATATTGTCCCATTCTCATGCTCCAAATATCATATTCTCCCTTCCTAATGATAGGGATTTTCATTGTTGTGATAGTGGGTGGAGGAATGTCTTGTTCTGCCATCTTACAATTGAGTTTTTCTTATTCAAAGTTTCCATACAAGCTCTAATACCACTTGTTGGATCGTTTTCTGAATAGATCTTAACCTTTAGCTTGTAAAGGGTTTGTTCCTTTAGATAATTCTAAAGCAACAATAATGAAACACTGATTTGAACACTATTGATTATGCGGAAACTAATCAATAATGCTAAGAAGAAACAGTTATTAAGCAATCATAAAGAACTTTATATTATATCTTGAATCCGCGCCTAGGTTACGATTACAAAAAACAATGATTGTAATCGATCTCTATTGATTGTGTAGAACTATATCTTCGAACTACTGCCTAGGGTTCCCTTTTATAACCTAGGAAAACCCTAATGGGCTTACAAACGCGTATAAAGATCATGCACATCCTTTCCTAGATATTCAATGCATATCTTATAAACGGTACTTAATCTATTTTATACTTATGTAATAAACTATATGATCAGTACTAACATTTTGTCTGTCAGTACAAATTAGTTGACCTAAAGAGTGTTGTTCCCACTGGAGGTTTAACTTGTCTCTTTGCTAAAGCCACAATTGATGAATCCAATTTATGGCACAGGAGGCTTGGGCACATTAATTTCAAAAATATAAACAAATTGGTTAAGGGAAACCTTATGAGAGGTTTACCCTCAAAGATTTTTGAAAATGATCATTCTTGCGTTGCTTATCAGAAAGGAAAGAAACATAAAGCCTCCTATAAGACCAAACATGTGAACTCAATCAGCAAACCCTTACATATGCTTCATATGGATCTTTTTGGACCTACAAATATTAAGAGTTTGATGAAAAAGTCTTATTGCATAGTTGTCACTGATGACTTTAGTAGATTTTCATGGGTATTCTTTTTGGCCACTAAGGATGAAACTAGTGGGATCTTAAAGACTTTCATTACATGAATAGAAAATCAACTAGATCATAAAGTAAAAGTTATCAGATGTAACAATGGAACTGAGTTCAAGAATAGTGTAATGAATCAGTTCTGTGATATAAAGGGGATTAAGAGGGAATTCAGTGTTGCTAGGACTCCTCAGCAGAATAAGGTTGCTGAAAGAAAGAATAGAACACTGATAGAGGCTGTAAGAACTATGTTAGTAGACTCTAAGTTACCAACCACCTTTTGGGCTGAAGCAGTTAATACTGCTTGCTATGTGCTAAATAGGGTCTTAATAATTAAGCCTCATAACAAGACACCTTATGAACTAATTCGTGGGAGACCCCCACTGCTAGACTTCATGAAACCTTTTGGGTGTCGTGTTACCATCTTAAACACTAGGGATCATCTAGGCAAGTTTAATGGAAAAGCTGACGAGGGATTTTTAGGTATTTAGTGACTAGCAAGGCTATGAGAGTATTTAACAAGAGGACTAGGATAGTTGAAGAGACCTTAAACATTAGATTTCTTGAAAATGCAGAAATTACACTTAATTTGACAGGAAATGGGACAAGGACTTGATTTTTAATGTTGATTTCTTTGACAATATCTATGAAATATGTGCTCTGTTGTTGAGGAATTCAAACTTATCGTATTGAAGGAACTAGAGATACATTGTTACTGGTCATGCATGAGAGAGCAGAACCTAAACATTAATTACATTCCCTAATTACCTATCTTGCACAAAACTGGTCCATTAATTCTTCAAATCCTAAAGGTCAGTGAAGATGATGCTAGGAGATGACTACTAAAAATAGATAATAGTGGAGCTTCAAATAAAGATGAAAGGATGATCAAGCCAATGAAGTGAGTTTGAAAGGCTACCTCAACAAGAAAAGCATATTGTACATCCTAATAGCACTAATAGTATTAATATTGTTAGTACACATGTTAGTGCTGCTGGACCATCTTTTACTAATGATGATCCATCATCACCAGTTAATGCTGCTGAAGCTTCTAATGCATTTGAGGAACATCTATTTGAAAGATTTTCTCCCTTCAAAAATTGCCATTTACACTTTTCCACCTGTTTTAATGTGAGCTTCAAGGATGATTAGATTTTTGGTATGTTATAATGATGAAGATGTGGGTGCAGAGGCTGACTTCAACAACTTAGAAACAACCATGAATCTCAGTCCTATTCCCACAACCAGAATTGATAAGGATCACCCTAAAGACCAGATAATTGTAGACTTTAATTCGGCTATTCAAACAAGGAGAATGACTAAGATTTCTGATGAACATGCTATGGTATGTTACATTAATAAGCAGAGGAGAACAAATCACAAAGATTATCAGAACTACTTATTTTCTTGTTTTCTCTCTCAAATGGAAGAAAGTGATTCAAGCTCTAGAAGATCCAAGCTGGATAGAAGCAATGTAAGAGGAGCTTCTATAATTTCAACTTTAGAAGGTTTGGACACTAGTTAATCTACCTAATGGCAAGAGGGACATTGAAACAAAATGGGTCTTTAGAAACAAAAAGGATGAGAGAGGCATTGTAGTGAGAAACATGGAAAGACTGGTTGCATAAGGTTATACCCAAGAAAAAGGAATTGATTATGATGAGGTTTTTGCTCCTATTGCTAGGATTGAAGCAATCAGGTTATTTTGGCATATGCATCATTTATGGGGTTTATTATGTACCAGATGGATGTAAAGAGTGCCTTCCTATATGGTACTATTGATGAGGAGGTATATGTTTGCCAACCTCCTGGTTTTGAAGATCCATAGTTTCCTAATAAAGTGTATAAGGTAGAAAAAACTTTATATGGTCTACATCAATCTCCTAGAGCCTAGTATGTGACCTTATCTACCTACTTAATTGAAAATAGATTTAGAAGAGGCACTATAGATAAGACTTTGTTCATCAAGAAAGACAAAGTTGATATCTTGTTAGTTCAGGTGTATGTTGATGATATCATCTTTGGGTCAACTAAGAAGTCCCTATGTGATGAGTTTGAAGGTTTAATGCACAAGAGATTCCAGATAAGTTCTATAGGAGAACTCACTTTCTTCTTAGGGTTACAAGTACAACAGAAGAAGGATGGAATCTTCATTAGCCAAGATAAATATGTGGCTGACATATTGAAGAAGTTTGATTTTGCCACTGTGAAGACAGCAAGCACTCCTATGGAACCTAACAAGGCATTGATCAAGGATGAAAAAGTTGATAGTGTGGATGTTCATTTATACAGATCAATGATTGGATCATTGATGTACTTAATAGCTTCTAGGCCAGACAAAATGTTTGCTATTTATGCTTGTGCAAGGTTCCAAGTTACTCCTAAAATGTTGCATCTTCATGTTGTGAAGAGGATCTTTAGATACTTGAAAGGTCAACTTAAATTAGGCCTTTGGTATCCTAGAGATTCACCATTTGACTTTTTCTGATAGTGATTATGCTGGAGCTAGCCTTGACAAGAAATCCACAACAGGAGGTTGTTAATTTCTTGGCAAGAGGTTGATTTCATGGCAATGTAAGAAGCAAACTATAGTTGCAAATTCTACTACTGAAGCAGAGTATGTTGCTGCTGCTAATTGTTGTGGACAGGTTCTATGGATTCAAAATTAGATGCTTGACTATGGATTCAACTTCATGAACACCTAGGTTTTCATTAATAATGAAAGCACCATTTGTATTGTGAAAAATCCAGTGTTTCACTCTAAAACCAAGCACATGGAGATTAGGCACCATTTCATCAGAGATTGTTATGAGAAGAAGTTGATTCAGGTGATAAAGATTCACACAGACCACAATGTTGCAGATCTTCTCACAAAGGCTTTTGATGTTAGCAGGTTTAACTTTCTAATTGCTAGCATTGGATTACTTAATCTCTAAAGTATTGTTTGAGGGGAGGTTAATGTGTTTGGATAACAGTTCTTAACTTTTATTCATGGGTTATGCATAAATATGGATCCTCATGAATTCTCACATGTCTATCTAGTCTTTTCTAGTGTGCTTGTGATGAATAGAGGCATGTTGTTGTATAATTATTGAAGACAGAGTTAATATTGTTAGATATCTCTTAATGCTGCTAGGCAGAAAATTAGTACTGCCAAGCAAAAGTTAGTACTGCTGAGCCAAAGATAGTATTGCTGGGATATCATCAAAGTTACAACTGCTGAGCAAATTTGAAGAATTATTTGAGGGGAGGTCAATTGAGAATGAAGGAAAGTGATTAAAATATCAAGTAGATATGGATGAAGGGTCAGGACAACCCACTAATCCCCATCCCACATCCACATTTACTCAACTCTACAATAAAGAAACCAATCATTGTTTCATCATTATATCCACCCAAAAAGACCCACAAAACTAGGAAAGCTAACAATAAACAATAAGGTATACCTAAGAAGCATTATGGAACAAAAATAAGCAAATAAAAAGAACTGAATATAAGCTAAACTGACAGAATCAATCAAAAGGCTTTTAAACTTAAATTCCTAAACTAAAAATGCTAATAAACTCAAATAAGCTCTATCCTAAGCTAAATAAGCTAAAAGCAACTTAAACCTAACCTATTAAGCAAATCTAAGCACAAATTAAGCAATCCTAACAGCTGAAAAGCTCAAATAAGCTAACAAACAATTAGGCCAAAACCTACTAACCAAACAGCCAAAAGGGCACTTTCTAGCTTATTTTTAAACTAGGAAATGGATCCTTATGGCTTAATGACTTATATCACTGAAAAGCTTATCTTATAAGCTACAATAATCAGCAAAGAAAAATGAGTTTGAAAATCAAATAAGCTATGAAAAGGTCTTATGAAAAAGTTGTTTCACTCAGTATGTGTTGAGTTTTGGTTTTTGAAAAGACAAAATGCAAAGCACAGGCCTACTTTAAGCTAATCAAATAAGCTCTAAACTAATATTTAAGCTAAAACAGATTGAGCTTGACACCTAAGGAGCTTGTGCAAGAAATTTCAAATTCTAAATCTAACTTTAACTTATCTGAATCTATGATTGAAAAAGGGATTTTTGAAGCTTTGAAACTAAAAGAAAACTACTTTGACATTTTTTAACCAAAACTACTAAACTAAAGCATACTTGTCCAACTCTTTACTACTGCATTTAAACATGAAACAAGTAAGAAAACAACACTTGCAAGCTCTTAATCAAAATCTAAGCAAATAAGCTATGAATTTAAACAGAAACTTCACAGATTCAAAGTATGATTACTAAAAACCTAGAAAATGATTTTTAAGCTTTGAAAACTTATCTAAGATGACTTATAAACTTAATTTGAGCTTTTCAAAGTTGATTTAAAAGTCAAAAGAAATCAAACAGTATTAACTAATGTTAGTATTGCTAATGACAATCGCCCCTTAAGAAAGTGAAAAACCATTTTAAGCGTATAACAGGCTTAGAAAACTTAAACAAACTCGAAACAGATTATGCACAAGGTAAAATGAATACAAATAAGCAACTGTGACTCAGAAATAAGCACTTAAATAAGCAGGCAAGAATAGCAATTTAGAACAATGTAAAAGGCAGTTTTATTTAAAGACATAAGCAATTGACATGTAAGCAATAAGCAAGCATAAATAAGGTATAAGCAACAGTAAGCAAATGCAAGCAGTACATAAGCAGTAAATAAGCAAATAAGCAATTTTAAGCTAAAAATATGAAAAGTAAGTACTTACAAAACCCTTTGCTCTAAACAAGGGCAAATAGGCTCTTAAGAGCTTTGTCTACAAGCTCTAGCTTGTTTAAAACAAGCTAGTGAAACCCATAAGCCCATCCAGGTTTGGCTTATCATCTACTTTTAGTTTTTTTTAGTGATTTTTGGTAAATGACTTAAACACTATAAGTTATTGAAAAACTTATAGTACTTGAGTTAACAGCTTAAGTATGAGATAAAAAAAGAGCTTTTGTGAGCTTATAAATGTTTTTTAAAACACAAATGACATTAGCTTAAAAACAAGATTTTAACATAAAACCTTGGATTTTATTAAACTTAATAAAACAGTACAAAGCTTTTTAAAAAATAGTACAATAAGCTTAAAAAGACATAAATATAAGCTGGAAAATTAACTAACTAAAAACTAGATGCCCAAAGGCTTACAAGAGTCCCTATATATAGAAGAATGCTAGGTCTTAAAGTCTTTGAAGTGTGTTTCTTATGTGAGAGTTTGAGGAGTGTGTTTCTTGTGTGAGTGAAGTCTAATATCAATCTCAGCCATCCATCTTGTGTGTTCTCTAAGTTTTATCATCCAAGCCCTTGATTTGGTCTTCAATCCCTTGACGAATGAGATGAATGAGGATTGCTAGCATGTAATTGGCAGCTTCTGGGTGTGAGGTTCGGTTAAGAGTGATGGGTTTGTCAAAGGGTTTAGGGGACGAGGTGAAAGAGACACATGAATAGTGTCTTGGCGGGAATTTTTTTTTATATGAACAGGGTAACGGGGGTTAGCCCTGTTTTTGGCAAGTTGTTGCATCGTTAGTCCTTTTGGACTAACAATGTTAGTCCTTGAGGACTAACGATGTAAGGGTTTTTATGTTGTTATGGGCTAACAGGTGTTAAGTGGGAATCAGGCTTTGGGATTGGGCCGACTTGTTTACAAAAAGGGTTTCGGGTTATTTTTAGTCTTCATAATGTTTAAATGGGCTGACCCGGCCCATTAGATGGGTACGGGTTGGCCCATTCAACATTTCTTCGGTTTTGGCTTCGACTTTGACTTTTGAATTTGACTTTTCACGCTCTTTCCATTCCCGTGCTTGGTTTTATCGTTTTTGCTTCGTTTTTTGTCCTTCTCATATTCAAGGTTAACCTTTCATCACCGTCATGGAGAATTATTTCTTCTCCGTGAACGTCAATGAAAGCACGAGCGGTCCGTAAGAAAGGTCTTCCCAAGATGAGGGGGACTCGAGGATGATAAAATCAGTAGGGAATCTGAACTTTCCAACCGGAACAAAGACATCTCTTACAATTCCTGCCGGTGTACAAATTGCCTGGTTAGCTAGTTCAAGGGTCATGAGGGTGGAAATAAGCTCGAGTAAACCTAACTTTTTCCACACCGAGAGTGGCATCAAGTTGATGCTAGCACCTAGATTGGCTAGGGCCTTGCACTTGAGCTCACTAAAACCACACGGAATGAGAAATTTCCCAGGGTCACCTAGTTTTTTGGGTAACTTCTTGAGGATAACCGTTGAGCAATTTTCATTGAGGGGTGTATTTTCCAGCTCTAAAAGTTTCTCCTTATTGGAAAGGAGACTTTTAAGCATTTTTTAGTATTTCGGGATAAGAATCAAAGCATCGGCAAGAGAGATATTGATGTGAAGTTGTTTGAACATTTGCCAAAACTTATGAATTTGTATTTCATCATTGTCTTGTTGTTTTTCTTGGTGCATTAATAAAGGATAAGGGATATTGGGGTGAAGAGGATCCTTTTTGTGCACCACATAATTCTTTAGAGAAGTAGGTTTAGCTTTTTGGAAAAGAGGAGGTGGGACCTTAATGGTATACTCAGTGAGTTTCGGGTCTGTTAAAGTCTCTTATGCACGTTCATCCTCCTCTGGATTAATGAATGGAGGAGGCATAGGAACGGAAGGTCCATCAAGAACAAGACCACTTTGGGTGGTGATGGCTTTTAATTAACCTTTCGGGTTAGCAATGGTGTTGCCAGGGAGAGATCCCGAACCCGAAGAAGAAGCGGTGTTCATTTGGAAAAAGCTAGCCATCATGTTCTTAAGCTTATTGGTTTGGTTAGACATTGAAGCTTGAATCGAAGTTTGCATTTGATTTCTTAACTTATTTTTCACATTGTTAATTTGAGCTTGCATGGCTTTTATATTAACCTCATTTATCTTCTTAATTTTCTCCAACTCACTTAAAGGTATAACTTGATTTTGTTGAATTAGAGCTTGATAAGATGTATCTTGTTTGAAATTGTTTCCTTTATTATATCCTTGAGGTTGGCTAAACCGGTTTTGATTATTTTGCACATTTGGTTGAGCAAAACCCGGTGGTCGAATTTGATTAGCCACTCTCGGAGGACGATAATCAAAATTACCCTGATTGTAGTTAACTGCGGCTGCTGAAACGTATCCTTGTATATTATCCTGAAATTCTGGGAAAGTGTTGCCATCGGCGGTGAGACACTGATAATAAGGATGAGCACCACCGCAAGTAACACAAATTTCATCAATGGCTTTTACGGAAGCTGGAGGTGGGGTTGCTTGAAATTGTTTAAGAATAGCGGTCATGGCGGTAGTCACAGTACTTGTTTGCTGATTTACTGCATGAGTAAGTTTGGCTATCTTAGAGGAAGAAGAATTAACATCACTTGATTTCACTTTAGAAACAATCAATTTGTTTCATGCATTGTGGACCTTAGATTTGTTTTCGATAATCGTCAACACATCTTGAGTATGTATTTCCAAAAGATTGCCACCGACGGCAGAATTCAAAGAATCTTGGTCGGCTGGGTTTAAGGCATTGTAGAAGGTATCAAGTTGATGCAATTCGGTAAAACCATGATGAGGGCATGCACGAAGGAGATCTTTGTAACGGTCTCATGGCTCATGAAACGAATCATCAAAATGTTGTTGAAAGTTAGAAATTTCATTTCGGAGATTTGTCGTTCTTGAGGGAGGAAAGAATTCATTGATGAATTTGGAAACAAGATCTTCCCAAGTGAGAATAGAATGAGGGGGTTCTTTTTATAGCCAACGACGGGCTACCCCTGCAAGAGAGAATGAAAAAAGCATAAGCTTAATCTCCAAATTAGGCACATCCTTGTATTTTATTATGGAAGTTATTTTGTTAAACCAACAAATGTAATCATGAGGATTGTCTTTCTCAAGTCTGAAGAATTGGTTCGAAGTCATCATATTAATGAGACTATGCTTAAGCTCGAAATGCTCAGCAAGAATTGGTGGAACCACAATTGCCTCTGCATAACCCTCGGTAGGTGCACGGAGCAATTCCGCCATAGTACATTGATCGGCCATCGTATCTAAGGGAGATTCTTCAAGAGAAAAAGGTTGCTTTGAACGTCTATGGTTACGACGTTTTGGATTTAAAGTAGTTGGATTAGGAGAAGATTTACCAACTAGATTCAAATAAGAGCGGGTGCGTATGCACTAAGGAAAAGAAATCAAAAATTAAAATATTTTTGGGTCTGATTGGTCAAGAGTTCACGGTAGCTCTCTAAATTATGTACAAGGAAGCAGAGGAGCTGGTTAGCGCGAACCTAGTTAAAAACCCTTCTCCTTTTGGGTCGAAGTTCGTTGGATCGACCCGCCTTATACCCCCCTTATAGTTTGTAACTCAAGGTGAGCCGATTTAACAATTAACGACACGGATTGTTTTGTTGTTTTTTCAATTTTTTTGGTACTTTCAATACTTTAGGAAAAGTATTGTTGGTATTTTTAATTTTTATAATAAGAAGAAAATATTCACAAACGAAAAATGATAACTTCACGAGGAAGGGTCTTCAAAAACTAATCTTCAAACGTAAACATGATATTCGCACACACCTCCCCGGCAGCGGCGCCAAAAATTCATCCTTGAAATAACACCTTTACTATATATATAAATATAAATATATATAATATAAGAATTAACAAAGTATCAATGATAAGAATTCCGTAAGGCTTTTAAAAGGAAATATACTTTTACCCAAAGCAAAATCCCAAAAAACCTTCTCGGGTCGTGTCCCGACGAGGCGTGAATGGAGAATCAAGGTTAAATTCGTGATCGCGCGTTTGAATGGTCAATGATTGATTTGGATTCTATTTCTACTAATAATATGCAAAAATAAGAAAATGCAAACTAAAAACGAAAGCAATTAAAGCCTAAATACGAAAAACATTAACGGGATTCAAATCATGTTCTTTAAAAAACTAAATCCTACAATTTTAACACTACAAATGCAAATTTAATTTTTAACAATCCTAAATGATAAAAGAAAATTTTTAAAAAAATTATAATTTTTTGACTTTTATATTATTTATTATGAATTAAAAAAGGATTTAATCTAAAAAAATTAATAAAATTACTAAACTAATTAGGAAATTTCTGAAAAATTTGTGAAAAATACTTTGTACTAAGCTATATCTAAGAAAAATAAGATGGGTTCAACATCTTATTGAAATAAGCTCGAAATAAGCAGAAAAAGGGCTTATAACTAAAATAGGCTAACAAGTCCCAAGGTCAGAGTGGTGGTGTGTGGTGTGTTAAAATACTTGGTAGAGGTTGTGGATGTCACGGGTTCGAGCCTTGCTCACCCATGACTTCCCAATTTCCCAAGTATTTTTATTTTGCAAATTTTTAACAGCTTTTTAGATAAGCTAAAAATAAGGACTTTTTGTGAAATGACTTTTTATAACAACCTAAAATAAGCTAGAAAAAAGCTCCTAAAATGACAGAATACCTAAAAGAGCTAAAAAGGCTTAAGACCTTAACTGTTGTGCTTTTTAAAGCTAAATAAGCTAAGGAAAAGCAAATAAGCTAACAATAAGCTATACCTAATAAGCATTATGAAACAAATTGTTAGGATATCATTTCATCACCAAACACAAAAATAAGAAAAATATTTTAGAGAGAGAAAGAACTAGAGAGAGAAGTAAAAAACAAAGAAAATGGTTACTAGCACATTGAAAGAAA
>BQNB010078170.1:4142-30625 GCA_026074375.1 Tanacetum coccineum
AAAGGCATGTCAACAAGCACTATGGATGAAACAAGCTCTCATTGACTATGACGTACGACTCGACGACGTTCCCATCATGTGTGACAACAAAGGCGCGATTGACCTTAGCAAAAACCTAGTGCAACATTCTCGTACCAAACACATCAAAATACGCCACCACTTTCTTCGTGATAATGTCCAGAAAGGACATATCTTAATCGAAAAAGTGCCATCCATCGACAACATCGCCGACATTCTTACAAAACCCCTTAAACGTGAATCGTTTAACTATCTACGTCTTGGTTTAGGAATGATGGAACACATTCCATGAACTCTCTTCTATCATCATCTTCATCACCTCATTCTACCATGAATTCCACCAATGCTTCCTCATCTAATCCTTCCAAGAAACTCAAACTCACCATAATCCCTCCTAGACAATTATTTGTCAACATATCTAGTGATGAAGATATCACCACCACACCTTCTCCTACAACAACCTCCTCATCTCTAACTCTTCCAAATGCACCATCAAAAACCACATCCACTAATCAAACATCATCAAGTCAAGAAAACACATCTTTTTTCCTTTCACTCAAAACTTCAAATTTCACCACCATCTTCACATGAACCAACTTCTCCTCATCACTTGAACCTCTTGCTTGACAACATTTCGGATGTTCCTCCTAGACCTCTAAATCCTCAACCACTTTTTAACACCCCCAAATTTACACGCAGCGGAATCAACAATTTGGGTGTTAAATAATAGTACAATAGTCATAAGACATAACCACCATCAACACCATAACCTCAAACACCTATCATGGGCCATCCTGTTAAGAATAAGATTTCACTAACAAAAGATGATCCGAAGGTCAGGGAGGATAGAAATAAAAGTAAGCCATTTTATTAGAGAGAGAAAGGAAAGAGTGTGTGTGTTTTCTAGAGAGAGAAACAACACACACTTATAAGACAAAATGTTTAACCTCACCCCTTTATGGAAGTATGGAGGGGTAATTTTATAGTCCTAGTGACACCTAACTATTGTAACTTGTCATTATTAGTCCCTATGTGTCACACTATAACTAAACTATTGTAATTCCAGATATGTCACCATATTTTAAGGCTAACAATCTTCCCCCAATATGTGGAATATGGAATTACTTACAACGTTCCTATCAGGTACAAATGCAACACAAATAAAGTCTTCCATAGCGCTTCCAAAGCTGAAGATGTCTTCTGAGTTCTCCTTGTCTTGAAACTTTTACTTCAGCTTGGATCTTCAGTGTCTTTACTTGTATAGGAACCATTGTAGTATGCATAAACTGGATTAACTTCCCCCCAATTCATGCAGCATGTCTTGAAAAGCTTTCTTCATAGACTCCTTTTTGGTAAAGTTTCTAAATCAACTTCCCCCCAAACCAACATCCCTATCTTAAGCATATTTTGAAACTTTGTTGTAGCTTGAACAATCTTCTACTTGTCATTGACGTGCACATTGGAAATTTATAGAAGTCAAACCACACCAACAGCCACTGCTTCTTGTCATTAGAACTTGGTGAATATTAGTTCGGGGGTACATGCGATAAATCATCAACATTTTCTTCTCCACGTATGGCTTACTACTATCATAACCATACTAAGTAAAGTAGTCTACACTACTTCCCCCCTGGAAGTTGATATGGTAACATCAAAGTCAACTAAGTCCCGGATGTACACATTTCCCCCCATGATGGTTGCGAACTCTCAGAAGCATCATTGTCGTGTACGCCTATATACTCGAGAAGTTTTTGTCTTAAGCACACATCTTGAAATCCAAACAAAGCATTGCTCTCTTATCTTCAGAAACCGTAGAGGAGATGAAGCAAGAATCAAGAAAACTTGGTGTAATCAAGGTCTTGTATATGAATGTTGTTGAAGAACTTTGAAAATTGTACTTAGACTGTTAAGTACCATTATCTTGGAGTCCCGTGAGAATTGCTAATTACATCTCAACCTTTAAACTCTCTGGCTAACTTACCAACCTCGTATTCTGTCGGCTATTGCTGTGATCACTTGGTGAAGTAAACCCGATATACCAAACTTGAAAATGAAGTAAAATCCCCCAAATTTGTTACTTAATCTTGCACTATTGTTGATTGAAGAACGATTCAAGATTAAATCTATAAGTACTCTATTCCTAACCAGAAAAGTATAAGAAGTACAACACCTCCTGAAATTATCCACATCGTCTTCTGCGTGTGACACTGAGTACTACAATGTAGATCTCCTATTAAGTTATAGTATAACCGGACTGCAACCAACCATCCCTGACTTCTGGTTAACTAGATTTTTCAAGTCCTAATCATAAGCTGTATACGTTCAAGCAAGTCATCAATCGATAGATTGGGTTTAAAGAAAAGGGGTAGCAAATAGAAGGAAGTCTCGATGATGAAATAAGTAGACGCCTTCGTGAAACTCAACTTCAATCTCAAATAAGGGATACCAAATCAACTTCGTAATCACTTGACATCGTAGTCCGAATCTTTAGCCGTTTGTCATTTTAGTGAATCTTTTCAGGATCGTTTTGGCATTAAGTGTTGTGTTTGCTTTGGTGTTTATGTTTTGATTTGTCTTGATGATCATATTCCCAAATTCAGTCACATGCCCAAAGTCGGTCACATGCCCACCTGATGCGCAGATCGACCTGCATATTTCAACATAAAATTTCCTTAAACAGTGCCATGTTTCGCTTGGCACATTTCAACATATTTCGCTTAAGAAACAGACCTGCATATTTCGCTTAAAATCTACACATTTCTCTTGGTTTAAGGAAATTACACATTTTGCTTGGTTTAAGAAACATGTTTTGCTTGAGAAAAAATTGCACATTTCGCTTGAACTCTTCCAACATGTTTCGCTTGAAGAAATTTTGCATATTTCGCTCGGAATGTGACTTGACCTGCATATTTCGCTCCAAAATACATATTTCGCTCCATTCAAGAACACATTTCGCTCCCTTCAAACATGTTTCGCTGTCTTCAAAACACATTTTGCTTCCTTCAAACATGTTTCGCTGTCTTCAAAAATTCTCCAAAAACCCAGAAATTTTTGATCAAAAAACGTGTTTTGATACCCAAATAAGTTGCTAGTACATATAAGACTAACAAAAGTACAAGTTGATTGTCGTAAAACATACGTTTTAGATCAAAAAGTAAGCGAAAAAGGGTGCGTTCGGTTTGAGTTTCTTACCAAAAAAAACCACCACGAACACCTCTGATTCAGCAAACAATGATCACGATATGCTCCTAGGCTCTGATGCCAATTGTTAACAATAAGATTTCACTAACAAAAGACGATCCGGAGGTCGAGGAGGATAGAAATGAAAGTAAGCCATTTTATTAGAGAGAGAAAGGAAAGAGTGTGTGTGTTTTCTAGAGAGAGAAACAACACATTACTTATGAGACAAATGTTTCTCTAGACCTCTAAATCCTCAACCAGTTCAAAGTCATACTTCCTTGGATATCACACATTCTTTTTCCCCAATCACCCCTCTTGATCACATTTATGACACTCCATTACCACCATCTCAACTATAACCTCAATCACCTATCATGGGTCATCCTCTTTTCTACAACTATCATGACTATCATGGGTCAACTTGCATTTGTTGTTCTCACAATCGAAACCTTTTCTTCACCTTAAGAGATGAGATGAATATCATGTTTGCTCATCTTGAATATCTTCTTACTACCGCAATTACTTTACACTTTCCATCTCCACTTTAAAAATATCTAAATGTTTTCATAAACGTGAAACCCTAAACCTTTTGCTTAAAAAGTCATTCTCTATGAATCATGAATCATTTAAGACTTATGTAGTATTGTTTCTCTTTATCTTGTATTAGTTCTAGTTTTATCTTGCATGAATGTATTAATTGGATGTGCTAATGTATGAGTTTCTTGTTGGTTGAATGAAACTCTTATTTTGATAATTTATATATTATGTGTTAACTTGGAAGATATTTATCTTGTACTTGTACTTCTAACTTTGTTTTGTAGCAAAACAATTTTCGTAAGATCGATCCCTTGGTGCCCCGAACAAGGGGGAGCACACATCAATGGGGAGTCTTGATTTTGTCAATGTCTTTCTTCCTTCGACAACTCGAAGATCATTCTTTTTGAATTCGACAAAAAAGGGGAGAAATGGAACATAACTCATTTAATATTTTGACATATTTAATTTTATTTAAAACGAGTTTATATTTTGTCATCACCAAAAAGGGGGAGATTGTTAATACAAATAATGCCTAAAAACGTTATTTATATTTTTCAAACTCTCAACGTTTTGATAATAACAAAATGTAAAAAACATTTACAATAAAAATAAACATTTACAAATTATTAAATGTAAAATTTCATTTCTAAGATTAGTGATCACTTAAGGTATGGACAAACAAAATAATTAAGCATGATTAGTGATCAAGAAAATATTTTTCTCTTAATCCTCACTTTTAATTCTACAAAAGTATTTTCTCAAAAATAATTTTACAAAATATTTTCTAATTAAAATAAAAAGTTTTATTAGGAACTTAAAATTTGAAATTTAAATTTTCCCCCCAAAACGGAAGCTTCTACACCAGATACAACTTTCCTCACAAAAGGACAAAAAAGGGAGCGAAGTCTAGGCAGCGGCCCCCATATAGGCTTGGCGGCCCCCTTATATATAAGGGACCGCCGGGACCGCCCCTAGAGAGCCGTTGGGATTCCCTGCCAATAAATACTGCTCCATTCCCAGCACAAAAATATTCCTCTTTGCACGAAATTTTTTAGTCTTTTCTTTCTCTCTCTAAACCTTCTTTCTCTCACTAAAACTCTTGATCACTAACATACTTAGATCTTGTTTCAAGTGATCTAATCTCTTCTTCTTAGCTCTTCCCTCTCTTTCAAGTGAAAGAGAAGAACACTCGTATTCGTCAAGAAACGAAGTGTTAATTAGTGATATCTCCTCTTTTCTTCTAAGTACCAAAACTCTATTGTATTTATCTTGTGTATTTGTGTGATTCAGATATTGTGTAGATCCGATAGTGTAGATCTTGTGAGTGTGTATATCTTGTGAAGTGGTAGATTGGTTCTAGCTAAGATTAGGACTCGACATTTAGCTTAGTGTCGGAAAATAACGTAAGCGACGTGTAAACGGTTTTCTCCGCCTAAAGGGAGCTTGTTCACATAGTAAAATCTTGAGTCGGATACTCGGGGAGTGGAGTAGGGTGAAGAGGTGCTTCATAGCCGAACCACTATAAAATCTTGGTGTCTTAGTTGGGTTGTTTTTTTCCTTATCTCTTTACTTTATTATTGTAGTTATTTAGTTTTGATTTAAATAGTTATTGTTTGTTCATATTGTTATTTGATCGAATATATAACTCGGATCTATACCTTTTTGAAAGTAATCTTTAAAAACGTAAAACAAACCTGTAAACTATTCAATCCCCCCTTCTAGTTTCCACAAAGAACTCAATGAGTTTGAACGTCTTGAAGTTTAGTAGCTTGTACCTCATCCAAATCGTGTTATGATTATCACCTTGAAGTGGATATACAAGGTTAAATTAGATGAACTGGGAGGTGTGTTAAAAAACAAGGCTCGGTTGGTAGCGAGGGGATATCGTCAGGAAGAAGGAATAGACTTTGAAGAATATTTTGCTCCAGTTGAACGACTCGAAGCCATCCGTATCTTTCTTGCATTTGGTGCTCACATAAACATGGTCGTCTATCAAATGGATGTGAAGACTGCGTTCTTGAATGGCATATTACGTGAGGAGGTTTATGTCAGTCAGCCGAACGGGTTTGTATACAAGCTTAAGAAGGCTCTTTACGGGTTAAAGCAGGCACCAAGGGCTTGGTATGATTTTCTCTCATCGTTTCTACTCTCCCATAAGTTCTCTAAATGAACCATTGATCCTACATTGTTCATCAAGAGAGAAGGCAAAGACATCTTACTGGTACAAATCTATGTAGATGATATTATATTTACCTTCACTAAACCTGATCTTTGTGAAAAAATTTCTAAAATCATGTGTTCAAAATTTAAGATGTCGATGATCGGCAAAATTTCATTCTATCTAGGTCTTCAAATTTCTTAAAGTCCTAGAGGCATCTTTTTTAACCAATCCAAATATGCTCTTGAGATAATTAAAAAATATGGTATGGAAAACAGTAACCCAGTGGATACTCCCATGGTGGAGAAATCCAAACTGGATGCAGACCCACAAAGGAAAGAAGTTGATCCAACACGTTATCATGGAATGATTGGCTCCCTTATGTATCTGACTGCCATTAGACCAAACCTTCAATTTGTTGTATGCATGTGTGCCCGGTATCAAGCAAATCCTACCAAAAAAATACTTACATGCAGTTAAGCGAATCTTTCAATACCTAAAAGGAACCATTAACATGGGTCTGTGGTATTGGAAGGATTCTTGTATTGCACTAATAGCTTTTGCAGACGCTGATCACGCTGGTTGCCAAGATACCAGAAGAAGTACACCTGGAAGTATGCAGCTATTGGGAGATATATTAGTAAGTTGGTCGTCAAAGAAACAAAAGAGCATCGTCATATACAGTACAGAAGCTAAATACATTTCCTTGTCAGGATGTTGTGCTCAAATACTTTGGATAAGATCACAATTACCTAACTATGGCCTTGGGTTCAACAAGATACCTCTGTACTGCGATAACAAAAGTTCCATTGCTTTATGTTGCAACAACATCCAACATTCTTGATCCAATCATATTGTCATCAAATACCATTTCATCAAAGCAAGTGGAAAATAAGGTGGTTGAACTGTATTTCATCAGAACAGAATATCAGCCGGCAAATATCTTTAACAAGGCATTGTGACGAGAATGACTTGACTTTCTTATCAACAAGCTTGGCATGAGAAGTATGTCTCCTGAAACACTGAAAATTCTAGCAGACGAAGAGGATGAGTTATGGTGGTAACTCGTTATGTATCCTATGTATCATATGTAAATAAAGAAAACCAGTAAACCCTTTACCAAAAAAAATAAAGAAAACCAGAAAAATTCAAAAACACTTTCAGTTTTATAAAAAATTTACAAAAAGAAAATAGAAAAATATAAAACCTATAAAAAGAAAATATAAAATTAAAAAAACTCAGAAAATACAAAAATATGTTTTTCATGACATGTCTTCTAAAAATCGATAATATTTATGGCTTTAGAAATGTCATTCAATAATAATACGAAGCTGCAAATAAAGTTTGAGCAGAAGTTTAGATGTTTTCAAAACATGTCATTTGGCTTGCTATTATTTCAGATAGCAACCCGGTCTTCAACTTAAAAGCAAGTATTTCGCCAAAAAGAAAACTTGACCTCACAACGGGAAATTTATTTTTCTCGGGTATGAATTACTTGATATTTATACAAAGGCTTGTGTTTACTTTGCAACACAACTCGGGCTTCCTATATCAAATAAGTGTACGTGTCAGTGCATTTATTTATGTCAAACGAGAGAAATCTTGTTTTTTATTGGTTTTGTATTTCAAAAACAATTAACCATCTCAGTTTTTCATCAAAAAAGGTTTTAAAAGAATTTTCTATCACTCAAACAATGTCTACAGCCCTTTAAATAGAAAACAGGACATTATTTGAGGGGGAGAAATTTTCAAATTCTTTCAAAAATCATCTCGAAATAAAAGGAAAAGTTTTTAAGAATAACGGATCATCAATCAAAGGGGAGTCAATGTATTTGTAACTCAAAAGATCTTTAGATGTTATTCGTTTTAACTTTTAGGGACTAAATGGAAAATGTAACTCCCCCAAATTGGGTCGCAGCGGAATATGGGTCTGGGGGTGGTACTTCATAGATCCATAACACAAGATATATATAAGAACGACCATTTAAAAGTCGTTTAAAACCGATACATTAGATTTAACAAATTGTTGTACATAAGTCCGAAACTTCACTTATTCATTGTTCAAAATACAAAGATTTTAGTCCATAAAAAATATATCCCTATAATATAATGCAACCAAATCTTTAATGCATACGACTTCCAAAATAACGACCACCAATGTATCCCTGGTCTTGTACCTCATTGATTTTTAGGTACAATCCATCTCTTTTTAGATCCCTTTTAAACAACGTATTTGGTATAGGAATGGTAATTATGACCTCTTTTTATAACTACCCCTAAATCCATTGAAAACGATTTAGGGTTCATAAGATAACATAATGTGTAGAGATGTTACTTTATATTTGGTGAGGGGTTTTGTTAATCTTGGTAAGATTTAGCGGTGTGTATTATTACTGTTGTCTGGTTTACGCTATAGTAGGCGTGAGATAGCATTGTTTGGTTATGTGGAGGATTGTTAGGAGATTCATGTGTTGTTTGGGAATTTGTTTGGGGGTTTGTGATAATTAGCCATATTTGATGCTTTTGGTAAACTACACACAAATTTTTTACGCTCGCCGGTGGGTTACTTCAGGGGGGGTGTTATGGTATTAGCTACATATCGTAGTAAGTTTATAAGAACGACTCTAAAGAGTCGTTTAAACTAAACATTGTCCCATTCATGAAAGATCAGAGTTAGAAAAAATTTGGTCCACTTAAGATCGTCACATACAACATCATAACATAGTTTTTCTTTAAAAAATCATAACACAAAAGTGTTATTATATGAATGGAACCAAACAAGTTTTTTCTAGTCATAAACATTTCGCGCTTAAATTCCATTCGCAATCCAAGCCATCAACCTGTTACCTGAGATAAAAAAAATGCTAAAAGTCAACGAAAACGGTGAGTGAATCCAGAGTTTATATGAATAAAGATGAACACAAAGTATTTTTAATCATCGAACAAACTTGTGGATCAAACAAGTTTTAATACTAATGCATTAAGCCTATTCCATTGAAAACGTTAACCAACATATTATTAATAAGTAAACCACATGCCCACAATAGGTACAATATTGCAATTACCTTAAGGAATTCTCAATCTAAAAAATTGTCCTTGTGGTGTGTTCCGCCATGGATGTCACAAACCAGAAGGGCAGTCACGACCCAATAGAATCTACTCATGTACTTAGCGCTCCCATCATAGGTAATTAACAGTGCATGAAATTAGGGGGCCTTTTTGCAATAGGTACTTATTCAATTAGTTCACAATCGGGTCCAGCAACCGAAAATCACTTGTGTTCTATTTATAAAACTAGCATGTATCTCCCTCACGGGGTTTATAAAAACATTTTAAGTAGAAGCGAGGCTATGAAGCTCACGTGAGAACATTAGATCAGAAGTATGACGAGTTCGAACGAGCGGGAAAGTATTCATAAGCACTCCTAAGACGTGACGCGACTTAGTACGTTATAAGTAACAAATACGTTTAAAAATTAACAATATGTTCTTGAGATGTGTTTTCCGAAAAGATTAAGTCATGGCTTTCCACTAGAACTTACCAACAATCCTTTTTAATCCACAAAATGACTTGTGACCTGGTATTATAGGTAAATAAACACCTACTAAGTTTCGGCTTTTAATTTTTATTTTATAAAAGTATACTATACGATTTTAAATTTTGAGACTAGACGTAAAAACTCAGTTTCTGATTTTAACTCGACTTCATGGACTCATATCTCTTAGCTCACAAATGTTCTAAATGTGAGGCTTTCACTCCTGGAAATCTCTTTGTGTCTAGTTTCAAAAAAATGTAAAGTCTCTTAATCTACAAGTTTCTGATCTATATGAAAAGTCTGTTTTACCCATGGTTAAACCAAAAAAATAAAAGTTTCCAAAAATTTTACCCTTTACGGAAATGGCCATAATTCCTAAACCATGATAGAAATGAAGGTGAGGCAAAAAGATATAGCTTCCTTAAGATTTCTAACACTGACCCAATCTTTAAAATCTAACCTTTTATTGCAAAAACTTGTAGTTTAACTCGTTTTTATTCCTTCAGGTCCAAGATTTGACCTATTTTCTTATTTAGACCAATCTTCCCATCCCAGGAGTTGGTTGGGTCTCTAAACTATCCTATGATGCCAAGTCATTTATATTCCAGAAATGTAATTTAATCATTGGCTCCAAGCCAAAATTTTTTCTATGACACATTTTGTTACTGTTTCAAAACAGTCTATTATTTTCTCCAAAACCTATCCAAACAAAATCCTTATAACTCTAACTCAAGTTCAATGCAGCCCTTACAAGCTCTTAAAAACACTTATCATCATATGAACATGCATTTCCATATCAAACATCATTTTTGTGGATCAAATAAAAAGAAAAATTTAAAGATTAAGAAATAACCATTACTAGAAAATTGATTTAAACAAGGAAAATAAAACCAACAAATGCTCTTTCTTGCTTTGGATGTGTTTGATCTACTCCAACACCCACAATCTTGACTCACAAGGGTTCAATACACCCTAAATAACAAGAACCCAAGACCCAACTTAGTCTTGATTAAAATCTTCCATTAAAACTTCAATAACTTCTTTAAAACTTCAAGAAAATTTACCAAACTTTGCAAGCAACTCTAGGATGATGTTGTGATGCCTAAAAGGAGTAGAGAAATTTTGTGAGAGTGGTGGTGGTGGGAGAAGGGTGTACGGTAGCAACAAGGAGAAGAGAGGAGGAGGAGTTTCTTTTTTTTTGTTGAGATTTGCATGAATGGGGAGAAGAGAAGAAATGAATAGGTTTATAGAAATTGTAAAAGTGTTGTGTGTGGGAATGGGTAAACCGGCCTTAGGTGGGGGTATAGGGTGATTTTATATTTTTTTTTGATTTTGTTGTTGTATGATTTAATTAAAAGGTGGTGTAAGTATTAGTTAAATAAAAGTAAGGTTTAAGGTAAAACGCGAGTTTTAAGCAAGAAATTTACGTAAACGCGAAACACAACGGGAAATGAAAATGGTGTTAATACAAAATCAATTTAAACTCACCCTTAACCTTAACTATAAATGTAATCATCAGGACGTTATACTGAGAATATTAAAAACACTTAAGCTGAAGTACGGAATAGATTCCAATACGCTCACTTTAAAGCTAAGATTGGGAAATCTTACACAAATCGGTGTAAAGTAACTTTAATGACTTTGCTTAAAATAAAAATAGAAGTAAAGTTCAGGAATAGAATAGTGACTCTTAAATATCGGAATGTACATCCTCCTCCTTAAGGAGCATCGCGAGCGCACGTTTAGTTACCCGGTGCTCGATCTCTTCTGTCCTCCTGATTCACTAGAGAAAAAGATGAGGGTAATTTCTTTGTAGAAATCTTTCTGCTCACAAGTATATCCGGACTTGCTTCTGATTCCATAGAACTTTGACAAATGGGTATTCGACTTTGCTTGAGCCTGCTTCACTTCGCGGTCTAATGATTTTCTATGTTCTTCAATAAAGTGCAATTTGTCATCAAGTTGGATCTCTTAAAGTGGGATAACCAAGTTTTCATCCGCCATACATTTCTTGAGATTCAAAACATGGAAGGTGCTATGAATTCCACAGAGTTTATCAGGAAGCTCCAGCTTGTATGCCACGGGACCAATTCTTTCTATGATTTTGAATGGCCCAATGTACTGTGGACTCAGCTTACCACGTTTCCCAAAGCGAATTACGCCCTTCCAAGGCGATACCTTTAACATGACCATATCACCCACTTGAAATTCCATCGGTTTGCGTCTGACATCCGCATAACTTTTCTGACGGCTTCTGGCCGTTAACAACCGATTCTTGATTTGAACAATCCTTTCCGTTGTCTCTCGGACCAATTCGGGGGCCCTTTCTAGTTCTGCCCTCTAGTGAGTTGGATATCTCTAAACTCACTCAAGAAAACTGGCGATCTACAATTTTGCCCATATTAAGCTTCAAATGGCGTAGCTCTTGATGCTCGCATGATATAATGTTATTGTAAGAGAATTCGATCAATGGTAAGTGTCTGATCCACAGCTACAAGCCCAAGCTACTACTAAAATCAATTACGCATGCTCGCAACATGTCCTCCAGCGTCTGAATAGTTCTCTTGCTTTGACCATATGTCTATGGGTGGTAAGCGGTGCTCATATCTAGTTGGGTTCCCATCGCTTCTTGCAGCGATTTCCAAAATCTTAATGTAAACAAGCTGTCTCTATCAGAGATAATTGACGTAGGTACGCCATGCTTACATATAATTTCCTTTAAGTATAATTGGGTGAGTTTTTCTATGCTGTCAGTCTTCTTCATCGGCAAGAAATGAGCAGATTTGGTTAATCGGTCAACAATAACCCAGATGGAGTCATAACCACTTGGCGTTCTTGGAAGTCCTGAGACAAAATCCATGGTAATTTTCTCCCACTTCCACTCTGGGATTTCAGGTTGTTGAAGTAGACTGGATGGCTTTTGTTGCTCAGCTTTTACCTTGGCACAGGTCAGACATTTACTAACATAGGTGGCGATCTCAGCTTTCATGTTCGGCCACCAATAGAGCTTCTTTAAGTCTTGATACATCTTGTCGGACCCTGGGTGAATGGAATATTTAGACTTGTGTGATTCATGCATGATCAAATCCCGTAGTCCTCCAAACAACGGTAACCAAATTCGCCCTTCGAAGCATTGGATTCCATCGGAACGGGCCTCAAATATCGGCTTGATCAGCCTTCCAAGATTTTCAGCTTTCACGTTTTCCTCTTTCATTGCATTAGTCTGGGCATTGAGTATTCTCTCAGGTAAATTGGTGTGTACCGTCATTACCAAGGATCTAACCCTTATTGGTTCTCTGTCCTTTCGACTCAGGGCGTCGGCCACTACGTTGGCCTTACCAGGATGGTAACGGATTTCGCAATCATAGTCACTTAAAAGTTCAATCCATCGCCGCTGTCTCATGTTGAGTTCTTTTTGATCCAGAATGTACTGTAGACTCTTATGATCTGTGTACACAGTACACTTAGTACCATACAAATAATGCCTCCAGAGTCTAAGTGCAAACACTACAGCACCCAGTTCTAAATCATGGGTCGTGTAGTTTTCCTCATGTTTCTTCAGTTGTCGAGAGGCATATGCTATCACCTTTTCCCTCTGCATCAGAACAGCTCCATAACCTTTGAGCGACGCATCGCAGTATACAACAAAGTTCTCAGTTCCCTCAGGCAAAGCTAGGATAGGAGCGGAGCATAATTTATGCTTCAAAGTCTGGAATGCCTCATCTTCTTCCGTACCTCATTCGTACTTTTTGTTCTTCTGGGTCAATTTAGTTAGAGGTATGGAAATTAACGAAAAACCCTCAATGAATCTTCGGTAATATCCGTCTAAATCCAAATGATCTTCAAATGTTTTTCATGCTCTTCTTTATTCTTGGAGTAGATAAGTATGTCATCAATGAATACGATCACAAATTTATCGAGGTATGGCTTGCACACTCGATTCATTAGATCCATGAATACCGCAGGAGCGTTGGTTAGACCAAACGACATTACTTGAAATTCATAGTGACCGTACCTAGTCCGAAAAGCTATAATGGGGATATCTTCTTCTCTAATTCGGAGTTGGTGATGGAGAGAGGAGACTCGACTTTCGCAGAGCTGAGGTGTTTAGTTGAGAGCGAGAGATAAGAAGGGGGAGAGAGTACTGGAGATTACATTTTACATATGCTTGAGCGGGCGTGTAGTAGGAGAAGCTCAATGATACCGAAGATGAGATTTGATATCTGAGATTACTCGGATTTTAGTTGAGCGAGGAGATGAGATGGTGCAGCCATATAGAGAACATGAGATACGGGCCCGAGAAAACTGTGATGAGATGAGTTTGAGTGGATGAGATAGCTCAAGAGAGCGAGACGCTATTATCCTCTGAGGTTGGGGGTCCCGTTTCTCAATGAGAGTGACGAGAGCTTGAAGTCGAGGAAGAGGAGCCGTAGATGTTTTTTGAGTATTTTGGGAGTCCGGGAGGGAGAACCGAGGATGAGGAGCACCTTGCATGAAGAGGAGGGTAAATCGAGGGAGATATTTTGAAATTCAGGAAGCAGGAGGGTGAGAGATGCAGAAGACCGTGGTGATGGGGTGTTCGAGAGTGATGAGATTGGGTGATAGTACCGAAAAGTGTGAGAGAGATGGATGGTGAGAGGAGGAGGGGCGAGTTTGAACCCTTGAGTAGATTGTGTAATAGCGGTTGGTGGATGATACATTGGAGGATATGGCTTTGGAGAGAGGTGGTGAGAAGTTGAGACGAGACGTTGCGTAGGTGAGAGTGGAGACGTGGACCATACGACGGGGGAGTAAGGTATAGGGCAGTTTAAGATGAGGATCATGAGGAGTAGAGAGTTAAGAAGAAGCTTTCCCGACGAGATGTGAGCCAATGAAGAGTATGGATGATTACTTATGCTTGAGAAGTGAGTAGGGTCTGTGAGTGTGATTTGAGTTGGATGGAGTTGGATGACACCGCTAACCGACCTAAACCATTTGATCTTGAGAACGATGAATGCCGGAGAGGAACGAGGGAGAGAAAGAGACTGAGAGAGATATGATTCATCTGAGACGTCGTGGTTCAAAATACCGAGATGCGAGAGACCTGGATGAGTTTCCTACAATGTGTAAGTTGATAGGAGCGAAGCCGCGAGGAGGTTTGGTCAACTGACTGATCGAGAGACGCTGAGTCTCGGCCGCGGATCGTGATGAGAGAAGATAAGGAGGTGGTACTCGGATAAGAATCAGAAGATGATGTGTGAGTGTGTGTTTGTTACTGAGAAGAGTAGCTGAGATGTAGTTGGTTCCGAGAGTCCGCGATGTTGAGGTAATGGAGAGCATGCCGATTAATGAGCGAGTCAGGTATTGAGTGGCACATGAGATGTATCCGATTTCGATGGAGACGGAGCTCGAGCATCAGTGGGATAAACAGGATTCCTGTCCGTACTACTATATTTCGAGGATGAGCTACCGAGGATAGAAGATGTAGGAGAACGAGGACAAGCGTGAGAATGGAGCGAGATTGAGAGAGCTAGTGAGAGTTTGAGTAAGGTGTGTGTGATGAGTATGGAGGCACTGGAGGATTTTTATTATGAGAGATTACGTCGAGATCTTCCCGGTATGAGATAGTGCGTAGAGAGTGGATTGAGAGCTCGAGCTTGTGAATACCGAGGATATTGCCTAGAGCTTGACGACAAGTGGAAGTGGGTGTGTATGATATTTCACTCACTTGAATGTACAGAAAGTTTTATAGGAAATGAGAATTGTGAAAAAAGAGAGGTATTAAAAGGTGGTGACCTCGAGTTTTGTGAGAAGATGTGTTGGAGAAGTATATACCATTGAGTTTTATTCTATGAAGAGGCCTGAAGATCAGAGATATTTATTTAGCCACCAGAGTCGGAGACGACTTGAGAACTGAGTTGATAGACGAACAGAGTAGCGATCGAGTGGAGATACGTGATCTTGAGTTATGAACTGACCTGATGAGTCTTTGGATTCTTGATGCTAGAGTTCGAGCAGTAAGTGAGTGGAGGATGGGATTTGAGAAAGGAAGTGGTAGGCGAGGTGAGACATATTGGAGAGTGAGCTAGTTGATTTTTTATGGGAGCACTGATGTGTAGAGTCTCTAGTGATGAGTCAGTTTTTTTCATCGACGTGAATGTCGAGTGGTCTGAGTGCGAGATTTATGGCGACAGAGTAGTCTGTTTATCCTGAGGTAACGGACTGTAGATTCGAGGTGTCGGGTTGATCGTGATACCCATCTGGGTACTGAGGAGTATGGAGTGGTGTATAGCTAGGTTTGAGACTGTGCATTGAAAGAGATTTAAGAGATGGAAGATAGAATTTGTTATGGAGGGGGAGAGAGGGATTTGAGAGAAGATAAAAAGTCTTATGTGGTAAAGAGATGAGCGCTTGCGGCGAGGGGTGAGGGATCGAGTGGGTGATGAGAGATGGAAGGTGTATGTGCTTGGATATTTTGGAGGGAGTGAGGGCTTTAGACATTTGAGATTTATAGAGATCGATTTTATGTTGAGATAGTTATGAGAGCCGAGAGAGGATTAGTATTTTTGGATGCTACGCTGAGCGGTAGTAGAGAAGTGAGATACGATGAGTTAGGAAGGAACAGGATGGACGGGAGGAGTGGTAGAAGAGAAATGCCGAGACCGGTCGAGGCCAGGGAGAGTCGGAGGGCGGGATCTGTCTAAGAGAGCGTGAGATGTTTAGAGGACAGGAGAAGTATTAAAAGAGCGAAGAGGGACAGATATATCTTTGAGTCTAGATGGAGTGGTAATGGAAGGAGGATCACTCGATTGAGCTGATGGGGTTAGGGGCCCACGAGTTTAAAGATAGATGGCCGGATTGTCCGAGTTTAGGCGCCGGGCAATATGAGGGAGGTAATCGAGGAGTTTTACTCGACGATGTGAGAGTTGATAGAGATTGAGAGGGAGTAATTATGAGAACATATGAGAGGAAATGAGAGAGACAGAGTGGCCGAATAGGACCGAGCCCCGTGGGTTTCATCGAGAGAAACGAGAGAGGGAGATAAGAGATTGACGATGTGATTGCGACGTGTCTACAGGAGTTTTGTGGAGGAGCAGACACTTGAGACTGATATGAGCAGCGGTTAGGCGCGTGTGTGGTTCTCTGGGAAGGTTAGTTCTGGCGAGTCATTGAGATGTGATAGTGAGAGATGAGAAGATATCGAGAGGAGAGAGTCGAGAGAGAACACGTAACAGTGAAAGAGGTATGATATCATAGGTGAGTGGAGCACCGAGATCAGATTCTTTCACCATTATGATGGGAGGATGGTGTGTTATACCTTTATGGATAGATATGGGTTCCTTTGATTGCGTCATGTAAGACGATGATCATGGACAAGGCTCATCTACGAGCATACTTTATTAATCTGAAGCAGATAAGATGTATATGATTTAAGGGTCATGGATTGCGTGGCCAGGTAATGAAGTGGGATATAACCCCTTTGTTAGTAAATGTTTGACGTGCTCAAAGGAAAGGGTGAACATCAGAAACCGTAGGGTTTGCTATTAAAGCCAGAGTTACTCGAGTGGAAATGGGACAAAAATCACTATGGAACGTTTATCACTAAAGTTACCGGAGGTAGAGGAGTGGGTATGATACGATTTGGGTAATTGTGATAGATTGACCAAGTCGGATTATTTCTTGCGAACCACGAGGAATGTTATAGTTATGGATGAATAATTTTCGAGGCTCTACCATTGATGAGATTGTAGGAGGCATGGAATTAGTACCGGTGTTCGATCATTTCTGATCGGATGGGCGATTTGCATCGCAGTTCTGGTTGATCGTTGCATAAGCTTTAGGAAACGCGGGTTTGATATGAGTACGACTTACCAGACCTTAATACATGATGGACAAAGTGGGCGTTTACATTTCAAACTTTGGAGGAATATGTTAAGGAGCCGTACGTGATTGGATTTGGTAGCAGTTGGGATTCTCATCTACCTTTAGCTGAGTATTTCTATAATAATTAGTTATCATTCGAGTTTTTTGATGTGCTCCATTTTGAATCGTTGTATGGAATGTGGAAATATTATGTTAAAGACTTAATACTGGTAGTATAACAGTATTGTATAGTATGTATTTGTTTAGGTTCTGGCTAGAGTTACTAGTTAAGTCTGGCGTGGAAGGGTACTAAGTTATGTCTGGAAATAATTTTGTTAACGTACTGGTTTGAGTTCGGCACGTACTATAGTTAGTACTTGTCGTATTTAGTAAGTCTGTTTTATGTAACAGATTAGTGGTAATAGTTATCTCTTGAGATATTTTAGGAAGTTATCTTAGGAAAGGATATGAATTTTTCCTTTCGCAGTTTTGTTTAAGCTGTAGGGGTTTCGTGGTGATAAAAGGAACCCTAAGGCATAGAGTTCAAAAAAGAACGAAAAGAGCATGTTTACTTCATAACATTGCGTGAGGACACGACAATACCTTAGTATGGGGGATTTTGGTATGTGCTTAATTACACATACATTTCCCTTTCACATTTTTAGTGTTTTCAAGCCCGTATCAACTCCGTTTTTGTTCTAGTTTTCTTTAAACTTACTTTTTAGTCAATTAGAGTCTAATAAAAGTGAAAAAATTCATTTTAGGTTTAATTTTGGAAATTTAGGGTTTTTAATCACCGTTTAGGGTTCCCGTTTTGCGTTTTTAGTTAAAGTTTAATTTCCCGTTATTAAAGTTAGATTTAATTGTCCTTTAATTTGCCCTCTTTTAGGATTTTAGAAAACAAATCATCTTCGAACCAATTCAAATCATTGTCCAAACAACAAACGTGGTCTCAATTTCATAAATCTTCGAGGAATACGACCCGGTAATCACTTACCGGTAAATACACGTATTATTATATATAATTGTGAGAATTTTCCTTTCTACCTTTGTCCTCAAAGGTAGTTTGGTAATTTTCTATACTTATATTTTATTATTACGTGAATAGAACTGCTACAATCAGTAAGCAACGGCTCTAACCTTTTCCAACACTTTGAAAGGTCCAACATATTTGGGGTTTAGCTTCCCCCGTTTGCCAAAACGTACTACTCCTTTCCAAGGCGAAACCTTGAGCATAACTCTATCTCCAACTTGAAATTCCATTGGCTTACGCTTTAAATTGGCATAACTCTTTTGTCAATCATATGCGGCTTGAATTCTTTACTTGATCTGAATGATTTTCTCGATCGTCTCTTAAACTATTTCTGGACCAGTGAGTTAAAGTTCTCCAACCTCGGCCCAACAAACAAGTGAATGACACTTTTGACCGTAAAGCGCTTCAAACGGTGCAGCCTCAATGCTAGCGTGATAGCTATTGTTATATGAAAACTCGACTAATGGCAATTGGTTAACCCAACCCTTTCCAAAGTCGATCACACAAGCACGCATCATATCCTTGAGAGTTTGAATAGTCCTCTCGCTTTGCCTGTCAGTTTACGGATGATATGCAGTGTTGGGAAATATATTGTAAAAGACTTAATACTGGTAGTATAACAGTTAAGTCTGGTAGTATTAGTTAGTTCTGGCAGTACTAATATTAAGTCTAGCAGTACTATAGTTAGTACTGGTAGAGTGGCTGTACTAAAGTTAATATTGGTTGTGTTTAGTTAAGTCTGTTTATGTAACAGAATAGTGATAATAGTTATCTTAGAGATATCTTAGGAGATATCT
Organism: Tanacetum coccineum; assembly: GCA_026074375.1. Classification (NCBI taxonomy): domain Eukaryota; kingdom Viridiplantae; phylum Streptophyta; class Magnoliopsida; order Asterales; family Asteraceae; genus Tanacetum; species Tanacetum coccineum. Next base: position 23,243 of record BQNB010078170.1, read on the forward strand.
TAGGAAAGGATATGCATTATCCTTTCACACGTTTTGTATAGCCTTTTAGGGTTTCCTTGGTGTATAAAAGGAACCCTACGGCATAGAGTTTTAAATAACAAATAGTAGCATTGAAGCTTAATAGAAATCAATAGCAAAGTTAGTATTATATTGTGTTCTTCTTAATACTTGTGTTAAGATTCCACATTAACACTTGGTATTTATAGTCAGTGTCTCTCACATGGTTGATTTGGATTTATTCAAGTTAGCTATTGTCTTACAAAGGCTATATAGATCCAAAAACAAAGGACCTACAAGTGGTATCAGAGCCAATAGAGGGACTCTGAGTAAGAAGAATCACTAGAACCACAAACAAACACTCTCTTTAAGATCTTTACAAATGTCTCAACCTGCTAATGATGAGTTCTCTCAACATCTCAGTGATGATGAAGCATCAAATCATGAAGACGCATCAGACACTGGTGCTGCACCTAAACAACAACAACAGTTGATTCCTTAAACAAATGCTATCTCAAATATCAAACTCCTATTTCTGAAGAAGGATGAGTATGATATATGGGCTATGGAGATGGAGCATTACCTTGAGTACATTGACAATGATGTTTGGAAGGTAATTCAGAATGGAAACTCCAAGAAGAGAATTTCAACTGGAAAAGATGGTGTTATTCGAATACTTCCACCAGTAACTGCTATAGAAATTCAAGCTGTTGAAAAGGAAAGGAAGGCTAAGAATATCTTGCTGATGGCCATTCCCAAGGAACATATGAGAAGATTTCATGGAATGGATGATGCAAAAGAAATCTAGGAAGCCATCAGAACTAGGTTTGGTGGTAATGCAAATTCAAAGAAAATGCAGAAGGCTGTTTTCAAACAACAATTTGAAGCATTTACAATATCCAGTTCAGAAGGGTTAGAAAAGGGATATGACAGATTCCAACAATTACTTTCACAGTTGGAAGCTCATGGTGCTGAAGTATCAACTGAGGATGCAAATCATAAGTTTCTCAGATCTTTGCCCCCAGCATGGTCCAATCTGGCAATGACTATGAGAACTAAACCAGATGTTGACACTTTATCTATTGATGATCTGTACAATAACCTTAGGGTTTTTGAGCAGGAAATCCAAGGTGCCTCAAAAACATTTTCAAGTGCTCAAAATGTTGCTTTTGTTTCACAAAGCAAAAGCAGCACTAATAAGGTTAAGTCTGGTTTTACTGGTGCCTACAGTACTTGCACTCCTTCTACTTCTTCAACCAATATTCCAGAAAAAGAAGCTCTTGCTGGTTTTGCTGATGAAGTTATTTATTCCCTCTTTGCCAAACAATCAGAGGACTGGGACTTGCTTCATGAAGACCTGGAACAGATTGATGACTTGGACATTGAAGAGATGGACATAAACTGGCAGATAGCAATGATTGCTATTCGAATGAAGAAGTTCTATAAGAAAACAGGAAGGAGAGTTCGTGTTGATGGAAAAGCACCTGTTGGTTTTGACAAAAAGAAGCTTGAATGCTTCAATTGTCACAACACTGGTCACTTTGCTAGGGAATGTACAGCAAAGGGGACACATGATGGAAAGAAGAAGAGAGACTCTTTTTATCAACACCAAGAAGCTGGAAAGCAAGAGAAGAATCAGATGGGCTTGCTGACAATGGATGATGGTATTGTCAATTGGGGAGAACATACTGAAGATGAAGAGACAAATCATGCACTCATGGCTATCAGCTCCAGTAGTGAGGTATCTTTGTGTTCTAAAACTTGCATTGATTCATACAATACCCTTAAAACACTGTGTGATGAACAAATGAATCAGTTAGGTGATCAAGAAGCACAAATACTTGCCTATAGTCAAGCTGTTAAGAAACTAGAAGCTCAACTTGTTACTTTTCAAAAACAGCAACTTTCTCTAAATGAAAAGCTTACATTTCAGGCAAATGAAATATATGAAAAAGATGAAAAGCTTAAAAAATATAGGAGAATTGGAATGAAAGCTGTAAAAGAAAAGGAACAATTGCAGAAAACATTAGATTCATGGAAAGATTCTTCCAAGAATCTTTGGAGATTAATTAATTCTGGCATGAGTTCAAATAGTAAAGTTGGCTTAGGGTATGAAATACAATCAAACAATGAGGTTCTAAGTTATGAGGAAGAAATGAATTTTTCTGTTTTTAAGGGTACAGAAGAGGACTCAGTTGGGAAACCTTTGTACAGTAGATTTATAAAAGCTAATAATTTTAAGGGTGTTCTGCATCCCTTAAGTGGAGATTATACTCCTAAACCACAAGAAGAAATTGATGAGTCTTTGTATGTTTATGTAACAAGGACCCCAAGAGCCTGAACCCAAATGTATCAGATGATAGATCCAATAATATTCTACCTGTCAAGTCGTAATGACAGTGCAGGATCTATGGGAACTTCCTCTGCACATACTGTTGGATCTTGAAGTCAGATTACCAGAGTACCTTCAGAAGTGTAATGTGACTACACTATTAAAACAACTAAAAAAGTTGTGTCTGCTTCCAAAATCAAAAAGAAGTTGACCTAGTTTAGGTCTCACACATAAAAAACTCCTACAACCAAAACAACAAGATAAAGCAACAACCTAACGTAACAGGAAGAATGGAATGCTATGGATGGAAAAAAGAACTAGGGCAGGTTACTCTTTTCACAAAGAAGAAATGTTTGATTGTGTAGTTCTAAGTTATTTGTATTAAAGATTGTGACAATTATTGAAAAGAAAAAGGCAAAAGAGGACTGAGGTTAAGAAACACAAGGGTTTGAAATACTATAACAAGATAGCACAACCCGTATGGACAATAACCACCCGGATTAATCATGCTGACTCAATTTGTTCCTAGACAAGTACAACTAAAAACTGGTAGATCTGTTACCAAACATAATTCTGTTCGGACAAATATAAATTATGATAGGCCTAGCGTTAATACTGTTAATCCTAATGTAAATAATGTAAGATTTAAACTCAAGCCATGTACCTACCAGGACATCAAACCGTTTTTAGTCCGAAAAAGACCACAGTGAATCAATTTAAATACAAAAAAAGAATTTTATCAAAATCAAATTCATCTGTAAGAAACCCTTTGCAAATATTAAAGCACAAATGTCTCATTCGTAATGCTGTAAAGGGAAATGTGGTGGATCTGCTGTTTAAACCTCAGACAGTATAATGAGGAACCTAAACCAAACTCCAATTATGATAGTGGACCAACTTTTATTAGAACTGTGACTGCTAAAGGTCCACAAGGCAGACCCAAGCCTGTAAAGGCCTCGGTCCCTAAGAGAAACTAATTTCTCTTTTTCATGTGCAGGATCATCCATTGAAGAACATGGTAGATAGAGGTATATTTGATAGTGGATGCTCAGGGCACATGACAGGTAACAAGGATCAACTGGAGGATTTTGAAGAATTCAATGGGGGATCTGTTACCTTTGGAGGTAGCAAAGGCTACATATCTGGTAAAGGAAAAATAAGAGTTGGTAATTTAGATTTTGATAGTGTGTCTTTTGTAAAAGAATTAGGGCATTTTAACCTTTTCTCAATATCACAAATATGTGATAAGCAGCACAAGGTTCTTTTTACTGAAACTGAATGTCTTGTTGTGTCTTCTGACTTTAAGATGCCTGATGAAAATCAGATACTTCTAAAGGTCCCTAGACATCACAATATGTACAGTTTTGATATGAAGACACCTACTCCTGCAAAAGGTTTTGCCTGTTTGATTGCTAAAGCCACATCTGATGAATCTAAATTGTGGCACAGAAGGTTAGGTCATATAAATTTTAAAAACCTAAACCAACTTGTGAAGGGAACCTTGTCAAGGTCCTAATACCTTCAAGGTTTTCAAAAATGACCACACTTGTGTTGCCTGCCATAAAGGTAAACAACACAGGGCCTCCTGTCATTTTTGTATTTAGTTAAGTCTGTTTTCATTAAGTCTGTTTATGTAACAGAATAGTAATAGTTATCTTAGGAGATGTCTTAGGAAAGGATATGCATTATCCTTTCACACGTTTGTAAAGCCCATTAGGGTTTCCTTGGTGTATAAGAGGAACCCTAAGGCACAATGTTATGTACGAGATTGAAATAGTATTCTAATAGATATCAATAGCAATATACGAAGTTAGTTTACAATTGTTCTTCTTAGTACTTGTGTTAAGATTCCGCCATATATTATTCAACCATCACGACCACAACATCAAAACTACAAAATTCCCCTTTTTCCTTTTTACTATTCACGAACCAAACACCCCTTAAATCATCCGTTTTGTTTCCGAAAATCGATTTTCACAACGATCAACTTGTACAACTAACATTTATGCATCAAAATAAACCCAAAAGGACAAACGAAATTTAAATTTGAAAACTTACAAGAAAATCTTCAAATTTGTAGATTTCGACACGAACCGGACAACCCAAACGTTGTTTAAATGAATAACCAAACACTAGAATCAACCCCAAATATTTATGTCTTCATGTTTTCTTGATCAATCTTCAAAAATTTATGTGTTTCTTGTTTGTTTTGTGTTCGGCCCGATATACACACACACACACAAGTGTATGTGTTTTTTTTAAATGAAAAATGATGAGGAAATGATCTTAGTGGAAGCGTATTTGTGTACAAATGGGACAATCTTGCTAAAAAAAGCCATGTTGTTCCCTTCTCTTGCTATGACCGGTCAAGGGATCCTAGGGAGTCCCGGGCCTTTCTTTTCGTGTCGGGATCACTTAAATGCTCGTAAAACTCAACCGTAAAATTTACCCCAAAGTTAATTAGCATTTTTTTTCACTTTAAAAATACTTTTCCATTAACCTAGTGTATTCACATGACATATTTTCACTTTACACCCTTCAAAACTCAATTTGAACATTAACGGACGTGTCGGACTCGCTTTTCGGCATTTCTCAAAATTCACGGGTGAAATCACCCGGAATACACATAACACAATAATACCTTTCAAAAAGGATTATTAATCACAATAAACCTCAAATCATCACATATCTCATAAAAATCACCACCGTCAACACGATACAAATCTGAATAAACCGACCAAAGTCAAATAGTCAAAGGACTATAAATGGAATATTTAGAACACAAAAAGGGCAAAGGTTACAAGTGCTCACGGCCATAGCATACTCTTCGTCTTCACTATTGGAGGTTAAACTTTCTTCATTACTAGATTCCTTTTTAGCCTTCAAAGCGAGTGATCTACTTTGGTCTCTTTTGCCTTTGACCATTTTAGAATATTTCTTTATTATCACTTCATATACTTTCAAGTTGCTGATAAGTTCGTCGAGTGATAGTGATGTCAAATCCTTTGACTCTTTAATAGCCGTGACTTTTGCGCACCATTTAGGATGAAGTGCCCTAAGAAATTTTCTAACATAGTTCTTGCTAGAAAAACCTTCATCAAGTGCTTTTAGACTAGTAATGATAGTGTTAAATCTAGCAAAAGTATTATCTATCTATTCCTCTTCTGGAATCATAAATTGTTCATATTGTTAAACAAAAAGATCTATTTTGTTATCCTTGACTTGCCTATTACCTTGGTGAGTAATTAATAAAGTATCCCAAATTTCTTTTGCAGTTTTACACATAAAAATTCTTTCGTATTCTTTACGTGGCAAAGCATTATAAATTACCTTTTTAGCTTCATTATTTTTAGCGAGTTTGTTTTTAAGATCATCGCTTTGTTTGTCAAATGGTACAATTTCATCCTTTTTAGTTTTGGGATTATTTTGAATATGAGGAAAATCACCATGGGTAATAACATGCTAAAGAACTAGATCTTTTGATTTCACATAAGTTTCGAATCTATTTTTTGAATAAATAATTCTATCACTTTTAAATAATAGTGGTCTTTGCATAAATTGCCCTTCTAAATTTCAGATTCCATAGATCGATTCAAGTTTTAAAATACAGTTTATTTTAAAAATCTTGTTTGACGTGGCTTCTGATACCAATTGTGGAAACTAGAAGGGCATGTTGAATAGTTTACCACTTTTTAAATTAATGTTACGTTTGTATGCAAAAGGTTAGATTCGATATTATGTGATCTCAATGTACACACAATATAAATAATCTAGTTAAATAAATAAATGACAATAAGTAATAATGTAAACTTTGTAAGACAAGAGAAAGAGTTAGAAAGATTAAACCACAACACACGGATTTATAGTGGTTCGGTAACAAAGCTCCTCTTCGTCCTACTCCACTCCTTAAGTACCCAACTCGAGAGTTCTCTTCACTATGTCAGCAAACTCCCTTTAGGCGGAAAAAACCGTACACAAGTAGCTTACAACAATTTCCGACACTAAGCTAAATGTCGAGTCTTAATCTTAGCTAGAACCAATCTACCACACGCTTGTATTTTGAGGCCTAAAATACTAACCACACTAACAAGATATCACTTCACCTAAACACTAACACGATCAACCCGATCTAACATTACACACAATCACAAGAGATATAGATGAATTACAAGATACTACACAATCGTAACTATGTTATGTGAACACCAACTAAGCTATAATACTGTTTGACTTGATGACTATAAGTATTATTCTCTTGCATTTGAGGATCTAAGCTTGAATCACTTGAAAACAAATTCTTAAGATTAAATGATTAAAGGATTGTAGGAGATATATAAACTAATTTTAGACAGAAAGAAAATGAGTGTAAAAGGTGAGAAATCTATGGGGAACAGTTCACTATTTATAGGCAAAGCTGAGAGCGTTTTTACATGGCCGGCCCCCTTAGCTCATAGGCCGGCCTCCTTATCACTAAGGGGGCCGCCCTTACCTATAAGGGGGGCGCTCATAGCAGGACACTCTCATTTTTTTTCTTTTCCAGTGGAGCTGTTTTCTGGATCAGTTTTATCTATTTTTAAATGAAAATTTTGAATTCAAAATATTTATTTTGAATTAAACATTTCTTGTAAATACCAAAAATGTTTTATATAAGTTTTAAAAATATTTGTTACATTTTATAAAAATGTAAGGTTTAGAAAAAATAAATTTCTTTGATCACAAATAAATTAAGCATTTATTTATTCATATCTTTAAGTGATTAATTTTCGAAATGAAAATTTACTACTAATTACTTGTTTACGTTTAATTTTACATAGACCATTTTTAAAATTCGTGATTATCAAAACGTAGAGAAGTCGAAAATATCAATGTTTTTAAGCATTATTTCTATCAACATGCTTATCTTTATACTCCATTTGGTAGGTTGGTGAGTGTGGTTGGAGGTTCATTTAAGCGTAAAGATGTTCTTCGAGAGAAACAAGCTAAGAAGATCATGGAAGCAATGTCTCTTGGTGAATGCGAAACAGTAAAGGCTTACACCAAGTGTATACCCTTTA
>BQNB010078171.1:0-30625 GCA_026074375.1 Tanacetum coccineum
GACCATTATTTTTAGCTATATTCATATGACCCATGGTGAACAAAAGCTATTACCCAAACTGACGCATATTCACATGAATTTGTTAAAACTGCCACCTCATTTTTAGGATATCTACCATTTCCATTTCGGTGGATTCCATGCAGACACAAAGTAGAAATTATAGTTGGTCACATGTATGTTTTTTGTTTATGTTTTATTTTGTTAACTAGTCTGACAATCGATTTAACATGACATAATTTGATATAACTAGTTCTTTCTTTGTTTTATTTATTTCGTTTCAGTGGTGATGGCTTAATCATAGGAAACACGGCGTGTGATAAAGAGATGATCAACAAATGCACTTGTGATTTTAGAAGTCGTACACATATGTTCGCGAGGCGTGCATATATGTTTTTGGAAGAGTGCACATATGTTCGCGAGGCGTGCATGTATTTTTTTTGGAAGAGTGCACATATGTTATAGTGAATTTGATAATACTTTGTTTTTGAATTGTAATTTATTTAATATCAAACAAAAATAATGATATTTATGTTCTTGATTTGTTAATTTAGAGGTTACATATATGTGTTTATGTTTTTGGTTATAAAGTTTGAAGATTAAAGAGTGTACACTAGAAACATATGTGCAATTACCATTATAAGCAAAAAAAATCTGCACTAAAAACATATGAAATTAACAATATTAAAAAAACATATATGCACTAGTTTTTTTTCTGAAAATATGTATGCTGAAAAAAATATAAAACTAAAAAAAATTATTTTTTTAATTCTGAAAATTATAAGGTTTAAAAAAACGTTTTTTAATAAAGAAAATTTAAAAAGAAGGTGAAAATGCATTTTACTATTATACCCTTTCTATTTAAATAAAATTATTTATTAATATTAAATTCCTATTGGTCCAAGAGTGGTTCTGTAGGTTCTGTACAAAAAAGTGGTTCTGCAAAGAACGGTCCCCTTCTTAAACTTTCTTCTAATACGTCTTTAATTGGTACTGTTAAGGATACTACAGATGCAGAGATCAGCTTGTTATTAGATATTAAGATTCAATCTGAAGTTCCACATATCAAGTCTCCATCTATGCTTAAAGTACATGTGTTTGTGATTTCTGAGCCCTCAGTCCTTATACTAGTACAAGAAACTCCTTCATCAGCACCTGTAACAACTTTACCTCCTCCATCTGTCTCTACCATTCCACCTGTACCTCTACAATAATCAACAGCACCAATACCTTCACCACCAATCACAACCAATACTCCAACCATCACCACTGCTGTTCTTGAATCCGATGCACTCTCTGCTGTTCAACTAAGAGTTACAAAATTAGAAAAGGATGTGTTCGAGCTTAAGAAAATAGATCACTCTGCTAAAGCTCTTGCTACTCTCAAGTCACAAGTTCCATTGGTTGTTAAACAATATCTTTGATCTAAAATCAGTGATGATCTTCAAAAGGTTCTACGGAGACACACTGCAGACCTTATTCAGAAATACTCTGTGAAGCCAGCTCCCGAGTCAAGCAAGATCCAGACTCCAACAATTAACCTTGAACAAGAATCTAAGAAAAGTGCTTCAGAGATTCTCAAGATTAAGAAGGAACAAGTTGAGAAGCAAAAGATTCCAAAGTATGTTATTAAGTCTACAGACAAGGCAGCTCTCAAAGAGTATGATTAGAAAAGCGTTCTTTACCAGACCATGCATGAAAACAAGTCTTTCAACAGAAATCTTGCTAATCATAAATTATACCATGCTCTTATGGAAGATTTGATAGAGGATGAAAATGCCATGGATAAGGGAGTTGCTGACACAGTCAAGGACCATAAAATAAAGCATGATGATAATGATGATGATGATGATGATGAAGACCCTCCAGCTAGACCAAACCATGGTAAGAAGACAAAGAGGAGAAGAACCAAGGAGTTAGAGTCTTCAATAACCTATCCTCCACTAAGGAAACTCCAAAAGGTAAAGCTCTATCAAAAGGCTCTTATGCTGGTAAGTCTGCTTCTGCAAAGGAACCTGTTGAAGAACCTATTGCTGAGGTGGTAATGGATGATGCGGGTAAAGATGTGGTTCGTGATGATGATTAACCACAAGATACTTCTGAACCCAAGACAGCCAAGACTTCTAACCTAGAATGGTTCAAGCAACCTCCAAGGACTCCTACTCCTGATCCAGAATGGAACAAGCATCAAGTTGTACTTGGTCAACCTGAATAGACTTGGTTCAACCAAATGATCTCTACTACAAAGGATCCTCTCACATTCAACAATCTCATGGACACTCCTATTGACTTCTCCAAGTATGTGCTGAATCGACTCAAGATTTATAATCTTACTCAAGATCTCTTGTTGGGACCTGCCTATGATTTGTTAAAAGGCACATGCACTAGCAGCATCGAACTTAAGTACAACTTCCAAGAGTGTTTCAATGCATTGACAGACAAACTTGATTGGAATAATCTTGAAGGAGATTGTTACCCCTTTGACCTGTCCAAACCTATTCCTTTACAAGGTCACCAGGCAATCTAACAGTTGCTGCTGATTACTTCTTCAACAATGATCTGGAGTATCTAAAATCTTCTGATCTAGAGAGAACATACACTACATCGATCACGAAGACAAAAGCAGCTTGGTATGAGATTGTGGAAATTAAAGACATGACCCCTATACTTTGGAGTACTATCAAGCATGCGTATGAAAAAGATGCTGAAAAGGGGATCAAGCATTGGGGAGAAAGGCGTAAGCTTTGGTACATATCTCAGATGAACAAATTTTCCAAGCATAATGTCTATTCCACTTAGAAAATTCTTGGTGTGAAGAGTGTTAGTGTCAAGAAACTGCATGGATATGGTCACTTGGAAGAAGTTGTGGTGAAAAGAGCTGATCGACAACTATACAATTTTAAAGAAGGTGACTTCATAGATCTACACTTGAACGACATTGAAGACATGCTGATTCTTGCTGTTCAACACAAGCTATTCCATCTCAACGACAGTGACATTGCTAACTTTATTGTGGCTCTTCGTATGTTCACAAGAAGTCTTGTCATCAAGCGTCGAGTAGGATCTTCAGCTCGGTGTAGAGAGTTACCACAAGAAACTTAACATCACTACACCTCAGAAGACCTTTCCAGAAATAGAATTCAAAGAACTTTACACTCCACCATACAGACCACCAGGAGTAATCTATGAAGACTTAAACAAACAAAAAAGAGTGATGCGGGCTGATGAGCTGTACAAGTTCTTGGACAGGACACTCAAGACTCTTCGCAATGAGCTTCATCACAGAATACATGATTTTCAACTGGGATACAACGAGGAGATGTAAAGGAGAAAATGGACGGCTACAGACAAAAGGAGGTCAGAGCTTATGGTCAAGCTTATTGACAAGCAAATGTGGGAAAGAAGGATCATTAAGAATCTGGAGCGATTGGTTGGTGCTCGGGAACTCAAGATGGACTACAAACTGATGGCTCGTATTGTATGATCGTCAGGTCCAATCTCAAATCTTATCTTGTGAATAATGTGAATATGTAGTTTAGACTTATAATAATAGGCAAGTATAAATAGTGTTTGAGTACGAATTTTCAAAAAAATTTCAATAAATTCAAAAAATTTCAAATTAACGTACTCAACACTATATATATACATATATATATATATATATATATATATATATATATATATACATATATTTATATATTCAGATTATATATATATATACTTATATATTTTTATAACACCCCGTGTTTTTAGGGTACATTGTACGTAGTCTAAGAAGTTCACTATTTATTTTATTATTGATAACGCGTTTGCTTTTAAATTGAAATCGTTTTAGTTAAATTCGCAGTAAGCTCTAAAAAAATTATAGTTCAATGTAAACGGGCATACAAACAATTATTGGGTACATTCAGAAGCAAGTCCTCTTAAGTAAGTATTTGTAGAGAGAGGATCAATTATTAATATTTATTTTCATTTTGTTTTTTTTTGGTTAAGTAAAGTGTTTACGTTTCGTGGGATAAATATCGTTTTGGAATACCCGGACCAACCTTAAAATTTTCTATCTTCATCAAATACCAAACATATTTTACCTTATTACATCAAAATTTACAAATTTCATATTTTTTTTACATTATATGGGGTCATCAAGGATATGGTGATGTGTATACAAAGAATTTTATGTTTTACACAATCCACATGTGTTATTATATTCACATGTTTACCACTTAGCTTGTACAACATGTATCTCTTTAAGGCTAGGCGTTAATGTTGGCAATGTTTAACTTTTGGAGCCATAGTTCTCTCTTGTAAAAACCCTCATTTTATGTCCTATGACTTTCTATGAAATATTTGACTAGTCTTTGAGGTATTATAAAGGAATCACTAAAAAGAATACACATACATCTTTCTCATGGGGTGGAGCTTATAAGTGGAAAACTTCACGTATGTCTCTCCTTTCCTCTCTTACCATCAGATCTCAAAAATATCACGCGCGAAAGTAGATTAACTCAGATTACGCCAATATCTACGAATTTAAATTTTTTCTACAACATTTGACTAAGAGCATCCTCTTATGATTCATATTTACTTGAAGATATATTAAATAGGTTGATTTTGTGTCAGATTTGGTTTTTGAGACGTGTTACATGTGCTCGTATATTGTAAAAGGCAAAATGCCCATGATAGGAGGTTTTTCATTTTGTGGTTTAGGGTTTTCATTGTGATATTTGATAAGTTTAGATCTTATATTATTAGGCCAAGTTATAAATAGTGTTTGAGTACGAATTTCTAAAAAAAGTGTTTGTTGTCAATAAATTGCAGCGACTCATTTGTTAGCAAGTTAGTCATATCTCGTGTGATTATAGTTAACGTTTCTGACCTAATAGATATTATAAACTTGTATATATATACGCTTATATATTATAATATATATTAGTTATTTTATATATATTATAATATATTTATATTTAATATATATATATATATATATATATATATATATAATATACGCAATATATATATACTACATATATATTATATATAATACATACCACGTGTTTTAGGGCTCTTAAGAGACTTGTACGTCGTCATTAATGTTCGACTATTTATTTTTATTATTGTTACGCGTTTGCTTTTTAATTGAATTACGAGTTAAGGTTTAAATTGCGTAGGTCGTCAATAAGTTCACTATTTATTTTTATTATTGTACGCGTTTGCTTTTAAATTGAAATCGTTAAGTTAAATCGCGTAAGCTAAAAATTATCGTTCAATGTAAACGGGCATCAAACAATTAAATGTTTACATCAAGCAAGTCTTAAGTAATTATTTTGAGGATAATTATTAAATTTGTTCATTTTATTTTTATTGGTTACGTAAAGTGTTTACGTTTCGCGATAAAATACGTTTAGGCATACCCGGAACCACCAAAAATTTTCTACTCTTCAACAAATACCAACAATTATACCCAATACTCAAAATTTACAAAATTTCATCATATATATACATATATGGCCGGATATGGTGATGTGTATACAAAGATATTTATGTTTTACAATCCCACATGTGTTATATATTCACAAAGTCTTACCAACTTAGCTTGTACAACATGTATCTCATTAAGGCTAGGTAATGTGGCAAGTAACTTGACCAAAGACTTCTTTAAAACCCTCATTTATGTCCCAAGACTTTCTATGCAATATTTGACTAGTCTTTGAAGTATATAAAGGAATCACTAAAAAGAATACACATACACATCTCATTTGCTAAGTGAAAACATCACTCATTCTCTCCCTTTTCCTCTCTTACCCACGACTCAATACAAACACACTACCAAATCCATATAAAATTTATCTACAACATTTACAAGCACTCTTATAACATATCTAAGATATCCCAAGGTGATTTGAAGATTTGGTTTGAGGTTTACAAGTGTTAAGAAAAGGAAAAGCAAGATTAGGGTTTCATTTGGGTTTAGGGTTTTCAAGTGTTGTAAGCTTGGGTTAAATAGCTAAACAAGGGTTTAGGGTTAAATAAGCAAAACAAGGGTTTAGATCTATTGTCATTCATCCTACTATCATAGTAATGTTCCTACAACCTTAATCTCTGTTACATCAATGATTTAATTGTCAAAGCATAGTAGTTAGTAGTAGTAAAAGCTCACCCTCTAAGGAACTTATCAACATGCAACCAGGAAATGATATTACACCCACTTTAGGTTTGTGATTTGAATATACAAATACATACGATCAATGGTGATAGATAACTTGATTATAAAGGTGTCAGAGAATAAAGTAATATACAAGTGTGGTTATATGAAAAAAAAGAAAAGCCTAAAGCCTAGAAAACTAAAACGTCTAACTTAATGACAACGTTCATGAAAGATAAAGTATGTACACCATTAAGGAACTTGAGAGCATTCAAGGACAAAAAAAGACAAATATAGGAATTAGATACCCTAAGGATTAAGACATTTGATAATAATGAATTAAAAGTACTTGTAAAAGGAGGTTTCAATCTTAAAAAGATATACAAAATCAAGTATAAAAAACCATGTTTTATATATATCATAAACTTTCAAAACTATTTGTTTTAATTACAAAAATAAAGTATTTATTTTATATTTATATAAAATACAACATGTCCCAAGAGAATCCAACCATATAGGGGGGGGCCTTTACTTATTACCAACCGTGTCAGATACAGTACGACTCGACTCTACTCTGACCCTTCCATGACGGCTAGCCTCCTATCCTAGCAACTCTTAAACCAACAGCAAAATGCCATAGAGTCACAGACCGCACCCTTCGACTCCATAAAGACTAAATCCACTGAAACTAAAACTCACATGACCCTAAAAAAGTGTTAGGGTAATACATAACCTTTGACACCCCCCATGCTTGCCATTGCTTAGCTCTCTGGGCAATGATTCTGCTGCTTATGATGTCTAGCTGCAGTAGAGACAATGTTTGCTGCTGAGGAAGCCCCTGGTAGTGCATGCTAAGGCGCACCTTTGTAACCCCAATTCTACCTCCGTTCCCCCCTGTTAGGGAACTACCATCCCGGAGAGGTATTCCCTGCATCTGATAGACCACCTTCTTCTTATCACACGACCCCCCCCACCCAGCACAACTTTTAGCTTGCGGAGCCCTTAGTAGATTGGCCCTGACCCCAAGACCAGTGGGTATGTGGACCCTGAAGTCCTGAACCAATATATTGGTCAAGACAGCACCTCAGACCCTCTGATTTTGTTGACCTTGACATTTGAGGAACCCGATATCTTTGGTCTCCACCTAGGCCTGACAACTATATGTGTGAGCCACTGATAATTGAGCCTCAGCGACATTGATAATCTCACGTTTCCATGGAAGATCAGACACCATCATGGTGGATTCCATGAGGAGTCACCTTTGGGGAGCCCATGAGCTCCTTCACAACAGCTCGATAGCTGCTGGTAGGGCAGAGGACCCTACTCACTACAAGTTTATATCTGCCAAAGCTTGACAGGTGCATTGGGCGATACGACTCATTGAAACAAGATCTGGGAACCTCAGCAGAAAATCATAGGGACAGACTATTTTGGACACTTGTATCTCGAGTAAAGAATTGGAAAGAGTAATGGATAAATATTAAAGCCACCCGTTTTGTTGGGTGATGAGCCAACCTGCCACAGAAGGGATGTGAATATTAGGATGATGTTGACCTTAGAGTATTATCACGTATATGCAACTGAACTCTGGGTCACGATCACCTGCTGTCCCTCCTCTGAGCGATATAAGGAACTCGAAGAGGAGGCGGTATCCACCTTAGGCGTAAGAGGTCGGTTTATAGACGTGCCAGGACAGAGTTTAATACTTCAGCTTTTGCGCAGTTTCATGCTCCTCTTTCTGCTGATTATCTCCTCAAGCGAGCAATTCGACTGAATCTGCTATGGTATTATGAAGGATTTAACCCTTCTGTTGCTGCTGAATAAAGGAAAGCACCACCCAGAATTGGGAATTCCTCTAGCTAATGAAATTTCTTGCAGATAATGCTCAAGCCTATGCCAACGTTTAGAAGAGAACGAGGCTAGTGATACGCTTGGTTCAAAGTTTTACGGGCTGAGGATTTAGCTAAGGAGGTCACTTAACCAATGTTTTCGGCAGAGCGTAAGCAATAGGAATAAGACATCATAAGTATGCGGTGAGGAGGACAGGAGAGACAGATTTGGTTGGTGTAAATTTGAAGAGTGGGCGGAGTTGGGGTGGGGGAGCGAAATCGCTTGCATTGCGACGCCGCGCGAGATGTGTGTAGGGGGGGGGGGGGGGGGGGATCTGGTGGGCGGGGCGTTGTGAAGCCTGTTGTGGGTGCGAGAGCACTGTGGATGTGAGAGTAGTGGCGCATGATCTGCTATAGAGGGAAGTGGAACTTACAACGACAAGTCAGACGTCGCTTGTCTAGGGAGGTGTCAGAAAGATTTGGACTCGAGCTTATTCACTGGACAGCCTTCTTCGAACGGGGTAAACGGCCGACTAGACAGCAAACTGAAGTCAACCCAAACTACAGTATGCATAATCATCTGGTTTAAGAACATACTCGACTGGTGTGCCATGCTCAACACACCAGGTACTTATATCACGATGAAAGAGTCTGTCAGACACTAATGTCCTAAGACTAACGACTGTTTGATTGTCAGAGTACGGTATATCAGACAGACATCATGACAAAAAGATCACTTGTTTAATGCTCAGTATAATCAATTTCGACCCAACCTGTCATTTTCTGAGCCTCCCCTAAAAGACAAAGGTTTGACCGTGAACCCACCAGCCATCGGTGTTTTCCTCTCGCTTCCACCACAACATGCTGATGATCCTGATTCTGCTGGGCGTGGATGCTTTCAACCCTTGCTAGGTTCGTCTACTCCTATGGCTGGTTTGCTATCCTGATACTACGCTACGGTGGTACACTTGGTACTAATTTATCTGCTTCAACTGTCCCCCCTTCATGCAGCAATGGATTCTGCTGGTTCACACCGTGGCGAGTGGAGTTTTCACCATTTGCGATTACTGCTGATAGGTTCTTTCCTGTCACCTTTCCACTGATCACTAGTACCAATTGATGTTCTGTTTGAATCCACATCAGGAGGTATTAATGAGTTTTTCTTGGATAGTGATGAGGACGAGCAGATAGGTATGTCTCGCGTTGCTGCTGACCCTGACTCGGATGATGAAGTGCTAGCTGAGATTCTCTTTCGGGGTCAGTATATTTCTGGTGCTGGTGTTGTGGTTGTGGACAAGCTTTCCTGATGGATGAGATTGTTGATACCACAGGTTATGGTTGAAACTGTTTCTAATTAATCCTCTTCCTAAAGGGCGCATCCCCCTCCCCTCCCATCTCCTCGCTGCCTCCCTCGGTCCTCGTCGTATACGAGTCGTGGGGTGAGAAGTGATGACTTTTTATGGGATAAACCTGTTGAGGACTTTTTCAGCTCTGAGAGTGAGAGTGATGACGCCATGGAAAAGCTTTTATTCCTCCTCTCCGGTTGAAAAAACTGGGGTGTGCAATTCAATGATTGGGAGATTGTGGCGTTGGCCCCTCGCTTAGTACCACTAATTATCAAGTGAATTATCCAGGAAGAATCGACGGCAAAAGAGTCCTTTTTCTACCTAAACCAGTTGCACCTTCATGTCTATCGTGAGGGATCTCCTCCTTTTTACTTGAGGATGAATATAGTATTTTCGGCTGAACCCAGATGTAGATTGTGTTGGTTTGGTCTCTGGAGGGATGTCATCTGATGTGTCATTCCCCATCAATTCTGATGACGTGGAAGATTTTTGGAGAACACAAGATGAATGGGTTGTGAGCAGCTGGAAGTTGTATCCCAAGAGCTCTGTTCATGTCTTGGACTTAACGAATGGGAAAACTGTGTATATGTTTGTGGACAAAGTCTATCCTATCCGGGCTACACTGCTTGAACGGAATTTACGCCACAGGCTCACATTCCACCCTCATACTGTTTGGATGTTGTTGTTGCAAGGGAGCTGTTAATCAGACACTGTCAAGCATGCTACGGGAATCCTATAAGTTTCCTTGCATCTGATCCTATGTAAGATTGTGTCTAGTTGATGTTTGTTTTCAATATTTTCGTTATATTAATCTTTAAAAAAAAATATATAAAATATAGAATAAATAATATTATATATATAATATATAATATATTTATTAATTTTGTTTTTTTTAAAAATTAGTATATTATATAATATATATATATATGTACTCTTAGTTAGTTTTTATTAAAGTATAGTGTTGTATAACTTTGGTGTTAGTGCTTGCACTGCACGACAAATGGTTTTCAGCTCCCATAGGCTAACATCACAAGAAAGAGTCTGGCCACCATTGCAACGGCTTTGGTGTGTAACTCAAATCCGTTGCTGGTTGCCAGGTTACCAAAACCTGGATGGTATTCATTTTCCATGTTCCTGTTGGGATGAAAAATGGCTAGTCCAGGAGCAAACGGCTCTTGGTAAAGACTTCTCAAATCCTATAACAGGGTTATCATATTCCTTTTTGGCAACCTTTGTAATATTAGAAAATTCCTCCTCGAATTTGTTTATTTGCTTGTTAGACATAGGAATTGTAGCCGGTGCTACATAATCGTCGTCAGGTGGTGTGATGTGAACCGTCTAAGGGGTCAAAGGTTGCATTACGCTATCATTTGGAGGAATATCATAATCATGTTCCTTTTGCCTTACAATTTTATCCTTATCATGGACTGGTCCTAGTGGTATATATGGTTGCACTACTGGTTCAAGGTTGGGTAAAGTGTGTATGGTAGGTGTTAGAAATTGCCTCATCCTTTCTACATCCTTTCTTATAATGTCCCAACCGATATCCATGTCCCCTTCATCTTCCTGAGCTTTCGCATTATGAATTTCCTCAGGATTTCCAATCATGCGAATGGTTTCGCAGGTTCTGTAAAGGCTACCCGTTTGTTCCTTTAAATGTCCTAGATACGACGTAGGTGATAAGTCACGAGGAACCGGCTCCTTCATGTTTTCCTTACCCATTGTCATTATTGCCTTGACTTTTTCTCTTGTATTAGCGAGGACTTTATTGGTTAATTGATAAGCTTTTTCTTGTAGGTTCTTTGTTGTAGTTTTAAGTGCCCTTATGTTTGATTCTGTATTTTTAAGGATCTTCCTCATCCTTTATCATCTGTGGTCTGTTTTTTAGTTGTGTCTTCTCAAAATTTGATGATGGTTTCTTCTAAGGATTCCATATATCTGCTATGCTTGAGCTTGTTTACCTCGTCCTCTTTTTGTGAGACGGGTAATCTTGGTTATGATGTTCCCCTTTAAAACTTCGTGAAATGGCATCAAAGTTGTCAATGACATCGTTAATTCTTTCCTAGTTGGCTGTTTCATCTACCAGTCATGCGAATAGTCTTGTCATGGACCTAGTATTAATTCTAGGGCTTGTGTTGGTTCAGTAGAGGATTGAACCGTTAGAGTGAGAATTTTACGTGTGGATATGTCCTAATCCAGTGTAAGATGATATGAACCTTTATGTTGAATGTTAGATCGCTGCAACGGACATGGTAAAAAGATCATTGTATCTTTTCCAAGCAGATACAGATGTCTGGCCCACCTTCCCCCCCCCCCACTCTCTTGTTGAAATTGCGGATTTCCTATTGTACCTCCTTCAATTCATGTTTTAATCAAGTAAGACTATCTTAATCATTCAATATGTCTTGTTGTTTGATTCTTTATTGTTCTTGCTTTATCTTTAACATGCTTGGCTAAACTCCTTATTGTATTCATTTATGATTGTATGAAACCTAGAATGTAGATCTTAGTGGTGTTGCTTCTTGTGATGAATATGCATGTTAGGCTTTAGAAAACCAGCTTTTGTCTGTATCGCTGTTGATATGTCTAAGGAAACATGATTGTGTAGAAAGGATACCATCGGGTAACAGTCTTCATACTACCTTGCCCCTTATATGGTTGATCCACTTTTAATATATTTCAAATGCATTTAATTTACTCTTGGGGGCCGGGTAATAGTCTTCATACTACCTTATTTTGTGTTTTGCCTCAACGGCATATTAAATAGATGGCGGGTTCGTGTAATATGTTCATGACTTAGGAAATAATTACATAGATCATCACAAGTGTGACAAAGCAACAACACTAGGAGAAGCAATCTAGGGAGTAATACATGAATAAATGAATACAATCTTTTTATTATATTGTTATCACCGTTAGCATAGTTTATTATTTAGTTTAATAGCTAAAACCAACCAAACCTCTCAAACATATGATTTTACTGCTTTCTTATAAATATAAAAATACAAAAATATTCTTCTCTCAACCCCTAGAATTATGTTAGACCGTGATCAAACCTTCCCAACCTATTCCCCTAGATAACGATAACAACACCCGAGTCTTACCTATACTACTACTACAACGGTTAGGTACTCTGCCTAAGGAGTTGTAAAACTTCTTGTAGAAGTCCCTTATGACAATCGCAACAACTTCCCTTACAATTTGATTAAATAAAAAGACAGATGGTAAACCAAGTCCTAACCTAGCCTAGAGACTCGATTCTAATGGAAAGGGTATGAGAAAGAAGACCCTCAACAAAACACACAAGTGTAGATTAAGTACTTGTGTGGCTCTCTTGCAGAGATGTGTTCACGTTAATAGATGATAGAGGAGAAGATTAAGAACACTTGATGTTTAGACTTAGAGGATTAGAGGACAAAAATGAGGGAAAGAATGTTTGCATAAGGCCAGGAATACAAAGGCCAAGATGGGGTATTTATAGGCCAAAATCCTAAAAGTTGGTAAATGCAATCCACGTGTGGCGCGTTGGCCGTGCGTCAACGCGTGGCTAGCGTGCCAAAAACCTGAACCTATTTTTTTTCAGGTTTTTGGTTTTTTAACTACCCACTCTTATTAAACCTCCAATTGTACTTCACGCTATGACCTTTCAATTTTGTTCTTACACTCAAGGTCAACCAACTCAAATAGCCATTTGATAAAAGCATTTTGCTTATCCGATAAAGTAAAAAGAGAAAAGAATTATCGGAAAGGGGTAGTTTGGGTATTCCTCAAAGTCTAACTAGCTTAGTTGGGATCCAACTAAAGATTTGAAAATAGCTAGTTAGGGTACAAGAGAATATTCTTTGCTTGGAGAGAAAGGAAGAAAAGATTTGAAATTTGAATTTCAAATTTATTAACACACATGTTAGATAAGAGAGGATGAGTTATGTGTGAGTTGTCATGATGTGACATGATGTGATGGAAAGGAGCATCTTGATCTTGTTTGAAATAGAGGGTGAGGATGTGAAGAGGACACTTAGTTAAGTGGCAAGATCAAGGGTAGATAGGGAGGTATGCTTATTATATGAGTAAGACTAGAGTGAGAGAGGTTGTGTTTGTTTGAGATAAAGCATCAATCCAATGGTTGAGAATAGAATAAGGGAGTTTGGATTGATAAGGTGGCTTGATCAAGGGTAGAAGAGAAAATGTGTTTGTTGTGTTTGTTTTGTTAGTTTAGAAAGCAATCCAAGGGTAAAGAAGAAAGTGTGTGAACTTGAATTGGTGACATGGCTTGATCAAGGGTTAAGATGAGAGTGTGTGTGAGAATGTGTAATTTGAATTGTATGGAGAAGAAGGTGAATAGTTAGTATGTGGTGAAGAATGTTTTGAAAAGATATAGGATATATTGTTTGGAATGTATGAGACATGGAAGTACAAGTACAAGAGAAGTACGTTGTGTGAGTTGACTTATGAAGGATAAGGTTTGAGGTTTATTCGGTGAAGGTTTATGTGTATGAAGGTTTGAAGATAAAGATGAAGATAAGGACGAAATCAAAAGATTAATTTGGGTAAATAATCACATTTCCAACAAGAGAGGAAATAGTGGGCAAATGTGATTATGGAATTGTTTAGGAAAAAGATGTTTGGAGTGTGTGTGGAAGAGATGAAATCACTTGTTAGGTAAGAAGGGTAAACAAGTGATTAGGAAGAATAGGTAGAAGGATTGTGTAGAGGAAGTGTGGACTTGTACATGTGAGGAATACATGTGGGTTTGTAAAATATTTGTATGGGTAAGGAAGTGAGAAAAGTCAAAGTATAATTAACTTCTGTATACCACAAACTCAATTAGTCACTTAAACTTTAATCCAAGACAACCAACAATGGATTTGATCACTAATTATCTTGATGCAAACAAGCTAAGTGCTTTGCATCTTAAGTAAATCATATCCCATTACGGGAAAGGATACGTTTACGCAAAGTGACCTTTTACTTAGTTTGACCAATAAGGGAGTAAAACCCGTTACGCTATTAGGAACAATGTAAATCCGGATTAAAGTCAAATGATTACTTTTGCTTAGTGGTATGTTGAAAGTATGATCATACTAGGTATAGAAAAAAGTCTCGGCCTTGGTTAGAGGCGTTTGATAAAAGTTTTGAGTTGGCGTTTTATGAAAAATAAGAGGATTCGTTTTTGCTCTTCTCTAAGTCTAAACCTCATTTGGAGTGTTCCCAAATGCTCAAATATCATGTACATACCTTTAATGAAGTTTCCACATGTGTCGGGTAAGAGGAAAGCCGACAATTGTAAAATCCGTAAAACAAACTTCATGTGTGGCGCGCTAGCCATGTGCTGACGCGTGCCCAGCACGCCAGACGTAAAAGTCTGGTGTTACGGATTTTGGCTATCGTTTGTGATTTTACGTTTTGCAAAGGTTTATTTGTCATCGTTAAAACATAAAGGAGATCCTAATCAATGTTGCACCAACAATCTCTCCCTTTTTGATGATGACAAATAAAATTTCAGAAAGCAAATAAAATTACAAACGTAGCGAAGATGAAGACCGTTGATAAAGTTCGTGTCTTGATCTTGGCCTTGTAATTTGGTGAAGCTTGAACATTATCTTTGCCTTATGAGTCTTACATAGCTTGTCTACTCCTATGTACGATATTGTTCTTTGCTTCCGTAATGCTTGCATTTCTCAATCTTGGCTTTGCCTTCCTTCTCCCCCTTTTGTCAAGTCAAAAAGGCGGGATCTTGGTCTTTTCTTAGAAGGTCTATATCTTTATAGAAGTAAGAATAGATACCATTATATATGCTCCCCTAGATCGTTGCCCCCCCTTGTTCTAAGGTGGGGATCCATGGGTTAAGAGCGTTACCTTTAAAGGTGTTCTTGGCTACAACTAGCAACAAGCAAACACACAACAATACAAGCAACAAAATATATATACATGTGCAAGCCCAACATGGGTTTGCTTACCATTTGAAATCTTGGAAACATAGATGATTACAATAGTAAATTATTGTGACTTTGTACATTGTTGCATATATACATATTTTAGAGTTTTATATGTGTAGATATTTATGACTCTAATTACTTTTTGTTGAGCATGCATGGACAATTTGATCACAATATCATCTCGTTTTGTTATAGCAAAGCAATATAAATCAAGAAGCATTAAAGCATTTTCTTTCACATAAAACGTGCAACATACAACATATTTTACACATTTTCTGGCTACAACTATACAAGGCAATCTAGAAAGCCTATACTACTTTTATTCTTTCAAGCCTTGAATGCTTCCAAAGAGACAATTTCTAGGTTGATTGTCTTTTTAAATTCATTCTTCATTTTGATCTTGAAGAAAGACTCTAGCAACTTCCTCAATGACCGCAGTTAACACCTTTAACTCATTGTTAATGGATTCGTGTATCTCTCGCATTTCCTTGCGAAGAGCATGCATGTTTTTTTCCATCATGTGTTGTACTTGACAACACACACATCAACATGAGTATTGCAGAAGGGTTCTTCAAGCTCATAAGTTATCTTCTCCCATATAGGGTCTTCAACAATACATAGCTTAAGAAATGCTTGGCAAATATCTACATTACTACTTTTAGATTCTTCCCATGGTTAATAATCCTCCATTTTAGGAGACATCATTCTTCTACCATTATTGTTGTGAAATGATGATTCTCCAAATTCGTTCATGGTTCTTGCTTGGCTTAGTTTTTGGCCAAAATTTTATAGCTAGTTTGTGTTGGGTAGAGGTTAGGTTACTAAAGATGACATAAAGCCTTAGCCATGTACTTTGATTCTTTGGGGTGTGGTAGACATGATTGTATAAAGAAAATTGGTGATGTTGGGAAGAGCATTGTGTCATGGTGATTAGAAGTCTTAGTTAAAAGTATAACCATGACTTGTTGAATTTAGTGATTTGTTTTAATATGGTGAGATTATTAATTGAGGTTGGGTAATTTAGTTACACGAGCTAGTTCCTACAAGTATGCATGCATGCGCCAAAGTTTGTTCATGCATGATACTTTCATTGTAGTTTGTTGTGTAGAGATCCTTAATCACCATTTTGGATTTTCGGAGATGATAGCTTTATTTTCAATGCATTACAAGGAAAATACTTAGGATCTCGGATGAGTGGTGCAAGTTATCATACCTACTTCAATGTGCGTTTTAATCCTTCATGGATGTTTTACACATATTGGACACATAATCCATTATACAATAGCACAGTGTTGCTAAGCATACTATCTTGGACTTATGGTCGATGTGTTGTGTCAACATTGATAATATTAATTACCATAGTGTATGATGAATTAATTCCATAGTTTCTCGGATGAGAAGACTATATTATCATGTTTATTCTTTATATATTTTAGTATGTTATGCAATACCATACTGAATTCAATTTCAAAAGAATTCTCTTTAACTACGTGAGTAGTTTGTATGTTTACATAAAGTTCTTTTCTTTTCTTTTCTACTCTAATATACATAGCATGCAATCAACATATAAAATGAGCAAGTCGACACAAATCTAACATTTTCAACACAAGGATGAGTTGTGATCCAAAGTGATTTTGTCAATGAATTTGTTTATTTAATCTTTCATGTCCATCATGGGGAATGAAACATCCAATGTTGTGAATAAGTCGATTTCACAAATTTAAATATGTGAGGCGATGATTATTACAATGTTGACAAGATGTAGATCAAATTTTTTGTTCATAACACATAAGTTTGACATGTAGAATCCGAGATATGTCAACCATAGTTTGAATAATGTATTGTCATCTATCCTTCATCTTGTCAAAACAATAATGTTGCTTAACTTCCATACCTTTAAGTCCTAGCACATAACACATAATCACATAAGCTCTAAGAGTACAATTATCTCTAAAAGGGTATGCAAACGACCTATAGACTTTTACTTCTTATTTTTGACCCCTCACCCACTCAAAACAATATCCTATGTTGCATGTCAACCATGAATAATCTCAACTAGACTCGTGCAATTTGGACTATGGATTATGTCATGCGAAAATCCTAAGCTTGTTTAGTCTTAGACCTAAGGGTCCTCTCATTCAATTCACCGATTACTTGTTCTATTGGGTGGCCTCTAGCTTCTTTTAAACTCTTAGGATAGCCTTTGTTCAAAACGTTAACTTGTAATGACGGTGACCCATTAAGATCTTGAACTATGGGTTCATCAATCCTAACATCTTCTACCGAAGAAGATGACTTGGGCCCAGGCAAGCTCTCATCAAAGGTAACATTGAAAGATTACTCAATTCTTATTGTTTCCATGTTAAGCACTATGTATGCTTTACTAGTTTGAGAGTATCCTAAAAACACACCTTCATACGACTTTGGGTCAAACATGGTGAGATGTACTTTAGTGTTAAGTATAAATACTTTACAACCAAAGACCCTAAAGTATTCTAATGACGGCTTCCTATTTCTAAGAATTTCATAGGGTGTTTTATTAATGAATTTTCTAATATAAACCCTATTAAATATGTAACTTGTCGTATCTATTACATGAAAACAAACCTTTTGTGGAATGGATTGCTCGTCTAACATAGCATGACTCATCTTTATTAACTTGCGATGTGTTCTTTCAACAATCTCACTTGATTGAGAAGTGAACGGGCCTAACAAGTTATAAGACATTCCATGTTGTTCACAAAAGCTCCCAAATTGCAATTTATCATATTCGCTACTATGATTTGTTACAACTGAAACAATAGAACAATCATGTAGTTTTTCAAGTCTTTTACACAAAATTTTAAAATTTTCTAAGACATCATCCTTAGATTCTACAAACATAACCCAAGTGTAGTTTGAGTGATCATCAACGATCATTAAAGTATAGAAGTTTCCTCCGTAACTTTTTTTTGAAGATGGACCAAACAAATCTAAGTGTAACAACTCTAAAACCCTACTAGTTTACACTTCATTCCTAGTCCCATTGTTCGCATTACCTTGACTCCCTAAACCACATGTATCACAAAAGTGTCTTTCAAAGCTCAACTTTGGTAGGTTCCTTACTAACTCGTTGGAAGCTAAGTTTTAAACTAACCTCATATTGCCGTGACCTAACCTCCTATGCCAAAGCGTTGAGTTATGCACCATGGAAGCAAGACAAATTTGTTGTTTGGAGTTATCACCCAATTTGCACGTATATAAATCATTTCTCCTATGACCTTTAGCTAGCGTTTTACCATTTTTACTAATAGTGCAATCTACTTTAGTAAAGCTAACTATGCAATCATCATCACATAAATGACCTAAACTAATTAAGTTAAAAGCTAGACCACTAACATGCTCAACATTGGTAATTGTAATGGAGTCATGAGTAATATTACCTCCACCGACGACCTTTCCCTTTAGGTTGCTCCCAAATACGACATGTCCACCATTATACGCCTTGTACGATGTAAACAATCTTCTTTTCCCAGTCATGTGCTTAGTGCAACCACTATCCACAATCCAATCGTATGGTAGTAGATTACATTTAAGACACACCTATAAGAAACTATGAATTCACGATCGTGGTACTCACTGTTTTATGGGTCTGTTGTGGTTAGCAAATATGGTGCCCAAGTTAACCATTTTTGGGTCTTGTAGTAAAGCACTTAGTTTATGTAGGTCGTACCTTGAGAACGCGGACAAATGATTCTTTTAAAAATCATGGGCATTTTGAAAGTATGGTCCAATGTTCCAAGGTGTTTTTAGCCTTTGATTTGGGTAGGAGTTTTCTCTCCTTTAGAAAATGCTAGGTTGATGATGCGAAGACCTTTGGTTTTTGTAAAAATTTATTCTTCTCGAAGAATGGTGGTTTTGAAAAGAAGGTCTTCGAGCATATAAGTTTGAAAGTCTCATATGTGGTGTGGGTAAAAGAGGTCTAGAGTCAACTCGAGGTCATGTGTATCTAAGACCATTATGTGATCCCGAGTGATATGTTGTTTCCATTCTTGTAATGGGTGCTTGGGAACCTCGAGTGTTTTAAAAATGAGTTTGAGGTACTACGGGTTTAACAAAGCCTTTAAAGAGTTTCCGATTTGACTCTCTTTTACAAACACTATTGGTTGGTTTGGACTTACGGAAGTGGATTTATCATTCTTACAAAATCCAAGACCTTCCTTATCTTGGGACAATTTTTGACGACTTAGCATATCGTCTAAAGCAATGCTACTTTCTTTGAATTTTGAAAAATTTAATGTTTCATCTTGGAGTTTAGAAACATTGCATTTTAAAGAGTCAGCTTCTTTGGTGAGTACATCACATGTTTTAAAAGGTTTAACCATCCCTTTATCATTTGCATGTTTCTTTACTTTAATTTGAAGATAATTGATTTTGCTTGAAAGTTTTGAATTCTCTTTTTCAAAAGATCATTTTTCATTTAAAAGTTTTTCAAATGTTTTAGCAAAATATTTGTTAAACTTTAGGAGTTCCTCATTCTATTTTTGCAAATCAACAATGTTTAAGTCAATATTAGAACTAGATGGTTTGGATACTACCTCTTGTGAGTCGATCTCCATGAGACATGTTGCGTCGTTTTGATGTTCGTCTCCATCTTCACTATCGCTTCATTCTCCTCCCATAAAAGCCTTATTCTCCTATGGCTTTCTACACTCACTAGCGAAGTGGCCTTCTATACCGCAATTGCAGCAAGCCCCCTTTAGATTTGAGATTTCACTACATTTGTTCCTAAAGCTATTACCACATCCTTTTCCAAACCTATTAGCCCCATTACCAAATCGATTGTCGTGTCTGAATCGATTACCCTTGCAGAAAAACTTACATAATATCCTAGCTAACAAGTTGAACGCTTCAACTTCTTCTTCATCTGCGTCTTCATCGCTTTCTCCTTGACTATCACTATCATCACTATTTTGATCCCTAGTAACTTTATCTTTGAGAGCTAATGACTTAACCTTTTCTTTAGTAGTTTTGGAAGCTACCCAATCATTATCCAAAACCATTTCATAGACTTTGAGGTTACCAATTAGCTCGTCAAGAGGAAGTGTAGCCAAATATTTGGCTTCTTTAATGGTCGTCACCTTGGCTCCCTATTTCAATGGAAGAGCACGAAGAAACTTTCTAACATGGTTCTTGCTAGAATAGTCCGGATCTAACGATTTGAGACTGGTCATGAAAGCATTGAATCTTGTGAAGCCGCAATCAATAGTTTCTTTATTTAAGATAGAGAACTTCTCGTATTCTTGAGTAAGAAGATCAATCTTGCAATTCTTAACTTGTGGATTGCCTTGGTGAGTGATTATGAGTGTATGCCAAACCTCCTTGGCGGGTTTACACATGAAAACTCGCTCGTACTCTTTCTAGAGTAGAGCATTATAGGTAGTCATCTTGGCTTCTTCATTCTTGCCAAGTTGTTTCTTCTCAGTGTCCTTGAGAAGTTCATACGGCGTTTCCATCATCAACTTTGTTTCTTCATCTTCATCTTCATCTTCAAAGTAAAAAAATCCATTTTGGATGACTTGCCATAAGTCAATATCTTTGGACTTGACGTAAGTCTTAAAGCAGGCTTTCCAAAAGCAAAATCCATTTGGTTCTAGAAAAGGTGGTCTTTTCATAGAACACCCCTCGACATAGTTCTCTTGAGCCATGGATCTTTACTCGACTTTTTCAAAAATAGGAGTTAAAATGATTTGAAAAAGAAGTTTTCAACTTAAAATGAATTCTCGGAAAGATTTTAACGCTTGAAAACTTACGTAAGCTTCTTTGATACCAATTTTAGAACTGTAGAGGGGGGTAAATATGGTTTTCTTGACTTCTTTGAAGTTTATTAAACTTCAAGTCTCAAAAGAGTCAAGTGGTGTACTAATCTACTTTGCAATTAGAACAGTAAGTAGATAGAGAGAAGAAGAGACACCACGATATATACTGGTTTGGGAAGGGGGTTTAATCCTTTCGTACGTCCAGTTGCGAATCCACGACACCGATACTATTTATAGTATAATCCTTATCGTGGACTACAAACCGTATTACAATTTAACTCCACCGACTTTTAACAAAGCTCGTGCTCACACAGAAGAGTTACTACCTACGGTATTCCGCCCTCGGAATCCACCCCTAAGAACCCGTGATTTGACTTAACCGATAAACTCCAAAAGCCTTCCCCTTGGAAGCTTATCAAACCCTAACTAGATCCCCAATGATCTTGGCTTGATCCTATGGATACAAGACTTCCCTAACAACTCAATTGAATAAAAAGATAGATGGTGAACCAAGTCCTAACTTAGCCTAGAGACTCGATTCTAATAGAAAGGATATGAGAAAGAAGACCATCGAAAAAACACACAAGTGTGGATTAAGTACTTATGTGGCTCTCTTACGAAGATGTGTTCACTTTAATGGATGATAGAGTAGAAGATTAAGAACACTTTATGTTTAGACTTAGAGGATTAGAAAAGAGAAAAGACAAGAAAGAATATTTACAAGAGGTGGGGAATACAAAGGCCAAGAGGGGAAATTTATAGGCCAAAAACCTAAAAGTGGGTAAATGCAATTTGTGTGTGGTGCGCTGGCCATCCGTTAGAGCGTGGCCAGCACGCCAGAAACCCGAACCTAATTTTTTGGGTTTTTGGCTTTTTAACTACACGCTCTTGTTAAACCCTCAATTTTACTTCACGCTATGACCTTTTAATCATTCTTACAATCAATGTCAACCAACTCAAATAGCCATTTGATAAAAGCGTTTGTGAAGTATTAAAAGCGTTTTGCTTATCCGATAAAGTAAAGAGAGGAAAGAATTATCGGAAAGGGGTAGTTTAGGTATTACTCAAAGTCTAACTAGCTTAGTTAGGATCCAACTAAAGATTTAAAAATAGCTAGTTAGGGTATAAGATAATATTCTTAGAATATTCTTTGCTTGGAGAGAAAGGGGGAAGATTTGAAATTTGAATTTCAAATTCATTAACACACATGTTATATAAGAGAGGATGAGTTGTGTATAAGTTGTCATGATGTGACATGCTGTGATGGAAAGGAGCCTCTTGATCTTGTTTGAAATGGAGAGTGAGAATGTGAAGAGGACCCTTGGTTAAGTGGAAAGATCAAGGGTAGAGAGGAAGGTGTTGTCACACCCCGCCTAGGCGGAAACACGAGGCGTAACATCATGGATATCATCACAACACAATGGTGTCAACAATAGAGAGAACTAAATGAAATAGATAAACAAATGAGACACAATGTGCCATGACAATATCTAACACAAGATAAAGGAGTCTTGCATTACGATAACAAAGTCATACCACAAGGAACATATTCCAAAAGTCTACACATCCAATGAATAATCAAATAGCAAACAATTCAAAGGACATAAATAAAATTTCTAGGAGAATGACTCCGCATGCAAGCCTACGGTCTCACTAGCCACTCTTCCCTAACATCAACATCCTCAACATGATTACCTAAAAATGATGCTTAAAACGTCAACATAAAGTTGGTGAGAGTCATAGGTTTAAGACACGAAAATCAAATCCAATTGTAAATTACTGTGATAATAAAGAAAACATTGCAGGACAATAAATGAACTATCATACAGGCTAACATGCAAATCCAATCAATCACACAAATAACCGGCAAATGACTACAAGACGTCTCATATCGTACCAAGGTCCCTGTGGTTACCCCCTTAGCCCAGGCCATGGATACTCTCAAAGTAACCTTCCTGCTCGCTAGTCCATGGTACCATCCACTAAATAGGCCATGGATACCCGCAGGTGATCCACCCTGACTTAGTTCACAAATCTCAATATCACATCACAAAACATGTAGCACACAACATACAATAGTCACATATAGTCCATGCATCTTTGACAACACATTATCATAGTAATCAAAACATTTACACCCTAAAAAATCATAAGAAAAGAGAGGCTATGAAACTCGCTTGGATACTCAAACGCAGTTTCTAAATCTCTACACGCAACTATACAAATAAATAAACACGGTTACACGCGACCAAGCTAAAAGCTCTAGTACATGTAACACACATATGATGGATGTCTAAGGGTTTAGTTAACCATCATGGGTCACCCTGACACCATGCCCTTACTTAATGACCTTTATAAATTATACCAAAAATCACCCATGTTCATTTATGAGTATATTAACTACCTTGTGATTTCCAAGTATTACTTACATGTATAACTAACTCAAATAAAATCAAACTTCAAAACTGTCCTAATTCGGATATGATTGCACACCAAAATGTATCACTCTAACTACCATACTTATAAATGATTTCAGAGGCTAATTTTTACAGAATTATACATAGATATATGGAACTTAACTACTGCAGAAGGGCTAAGCTTAATTCTATTTTTAAGTATAGATTTTACCCTCACAAATATGACCTAAATTTGACCCGTATTTACTAATCTGACAACTTTTAGTGAAACCAAAATTTGAATGACTTCCCAACCTTAAAAACTTTTGAGGTTGGATTTTCTGGAAAGTAGACTCTTTTGGCTTATTCATAGTCTCAGGAAACATATCAATACACGTTTTTATCATCTATATATCAGTCGTTGAACACGACCCAAAATTCTGCTCAACCCTAAATCAAGTTTTAACGCAAATCTAACCTAACCAATTGCATGAACATGACCCTAATCAAGACCTAATCATTCTATTATCATTAATATTCTGAATTTTATGAAACACTAGAATCCATCATTGATTTTGTTACATGAATGCATTATTTAAACTAGGATGAACACACTTACCTTGATGATTAGCACCTAAACCACAACTCTTGAATGTTTCTTGGATCCACAAGTGAAAATCAACTTCTTAGGGTTTTGAGGGAGAGGAAATTGTACGGCATCAACAAAAGGGAGAAAAAGGATGGGCCAAGTTTTGGTTTTAATCTAAATCCTACAAGTCCTAGTCCAATTCTAACTTAGTTTAGTAAAAAAATATTTTTTTTTCTTTTAAACCCAAAACCGGACGCACCATATATATACATATATTTTATTTTCTTTTTTTATTAAATTATTAATAGCTAATTTACTTCATTTCCTTAAGTTTTTATAAAAACCTAAGCTAATTTGATTAAACCTTTTTACTTAAACGCTACTTACTAAACTTTCTAAATATAACTTTCATTTCACCAAACCACTTTCTATTTTTAGAAAGTTTGCTACAAATTTCTATATTTCACTCACCTATTTCATTTCTAAAATGCCACATTTCTCATAAACGCTTAACACTTAATCATCCAACTATTGACGTAGCATTACATGCAATACGTCATTCCTTTCCATTATCACTAAACGTGAACAAATGGAATACTCATCACCAACCACAAACACACTCAAAATGAGATGCCCACACACCTCAAAATGATATTAAGTGGTATGTGTTTAATTACACATACACTTTGCCTATAAAAACAGACTTAAAAGACTAAAAACATACCAAAAATACATTGTATTTGTGTGGTTTGCATTTATATTATGCAGGAAACGGATATCGACAAAAAGGACAAAAACGAAGCCAAAATGGACAAAATCGAGAATGGAATGGAAAGAGCGCAAAAAGCCAAACTAAAGTCAGCAAAAAGTCAAAGTCAACCAAAAAGTCAACCCTGAAAAAATCAAAAGTCAAAGTCGAAGACGAAGCCGAACCGAAGAAATACTTAATGGGCCAACCCGTACCCATTTAATGGGCCGGGACAGCCCATTAAGATATTTATACTAAGGCTTAATAAGCCTTATACCATTTAGGCCCATTTTAGTATAAACAAGCCCAACAAGCCAATGGCTTGTTAAGACTTAACAGCCATCCATTATTGTTGTTAGTCTTATATCACCACAAGGACTGTCCATGCAATAGAAGTATACAGCTTTAGGCACTGAAGTTGTTAGAACCGCAAATATGTACACCACTAAAGACGATCCGTGAAATACCACTATACAAACTCAAGGACCTAAACTGTCAAAACCACAAACTTATACCTTGTATCCCCAAAACGTATAAAACCCGTTTCCCGCCATAGACACTATTCATGTGTCTTCACCTCGACTTATGCATCCACAGACAAAACTATTACCCTCTCAACCAAACCCCACATCACATGGCTCAATTGCCACATTGGCAATCCTCTAAATCCCTATTCGTCAAAAAATGAAGACAAATAATGGAGGGCTATGATGAAAGAACTTGGCGAACACTCAAAATTGAAGGCTAGGATTGATTTTTTTTACTCTCTCACAAAGAAAGCACAGCTGCTCAACCTTGTCTTTCTCCTCACACAGAAAACACACAAGAAGACCCCAAGACTTGAAGATTTTAGTATAAATAGAGGCAATTGTAGCTCAATTTTTTTTGTCTTGTTTTCACTAATTCGACCATTTAATACTGTCATTTAAAATTCTTGTCATTTAAATTTTAAAGCATTGTAATCTTTTTCAAGTTAATGAAATTTTAAGTTCTTTTAAAATATTGTCATTTACTTTAATTGTCATTTAAAATTCTGTTATATAAAAGCTTGTTTTCATATCTGTCTTAAAAATTATAAAAAATCAAAAAAATCCACTCCTAAATTATCTTAGCTGATATTGGATGATAAGCCAAAAAGGGATGGGCTTATGGACTTACCAGCTTGTTTAAAACAAGCTGGAGCTTTGTAGACCAGCTCCTAAGAGCTTAATCACCCTTGTTTTGAGCAAAGTGATTTGTGAGTTCTTCTTTTTCATTTTTTCTTATTTACAGTTGCACTACTTATATTCTTGCTTATTATTGTTGATTATTGCTTATTTATGCTTTTTGATTGCTTACATGTCATTTACTTGTGTTTTTACAAAAAACTGTCCATTTTAGCTTAGTACTGCTTAATTATTGTTACTTATATCAAGTGCTTATTCTTGGTTGGAATTTGTTTAAAATTGCTTATTAGTCATTGCTTGCTATTTGTGTTCAAAATACTTAGTTTAAATCATCAATAATCACCTTAAAATGGATTATGAAAACTTAAAGGGGTGTTTGGTTTAAGGGTCAAAGTGGGTTAAAACTGTTTAAAAAATTGTTTGGGTCACTTAGCCAACTTTGGCAAGCTTTATTTAAGTTATTATAAACTGTTTTTAAGTTTGAAAGCTTGTATTTTAAGTTTTTTCTATAAGGTGTTTGAAACTGTGGGTTCAAATCAGTTTTATAAAGCTTATTTGATTAAGACTTTTTAAATAGCTTTTAAGTGTCATTTTGGTGTTGTTTAGGTTGTCAAAATGCAGTAGAAACCAGTAGGTTGAAGTTTCTTTTGTCATTTGTGTTTTGGCTCAAATCTGTCTAAGTAATTTTTGTTTAAATTTTCAAAAAGTCCACTTTTCAATCTTACTTTTAGTTAAGTTAAAGTTATAATTAGGTTTTGAATTTGTTTGCATAAGTAGTTTATAGTATAGATTTTATCTGTTTTAACTTATTTTGCATTTTAGTCAGCTTATTCTAGCTTATTTTGAGCCTACAAAAAGCCCTTTTGTCTTTTCAAAAAAAAAACCAAAACTCAGCATACACTGAGGGTCATAAGCTTTTTCATAAGCCTTTTTAGTAGCTTATTTGAGTTTCAAACTTAATTTTCTTTGCTGATTTTAGTAGCTTATTGTTTAAGCTTTTAAGTGATATAGTCCATTAAGCCATAAGGATTCATCTATTTGCTTAAAAATAAGCTCAAAAGTGCCTCTATAGGCTGTTTGGTTAGACAGTTTTGACCTATTTTGCTTATTTGAATTCTCAGCTTATTGCTTATTAGGATTGCTTAAATTGTGTTTCATCTTGCTTATTAGGATAGTTTTTAAGTTCTGTTAGCTTAATTGGTTTAGGTTAGAGCTTATTTAAGCTTTTCGCACTTTTAGTTTATAGTTTTAAGTTTAAAAGACTTTTAGAGATTCTATCATTTTAGCTTATTTTCAATTCATTTTCTTTGCTTATTTTGTTCCTTAAATGCTTATTAGGTGTAGCTATTTGTTTGTTGTTAGCTTATTTGCCTTTTCATTAGCTTATAGGTCTAAAATAGGCCAACAGTTAGCTTTTTAAGTCTTTTAGCTTTTAAACCAAAAACTGTCAGCTTATTTTTGCTTATTTCCGTGCTTATTTGTGGTTTTGCTTATTTTTAGGTCCTTTAGCTTTTTCAAAAAGAAATTTTCAAAAATAAAAAAAAGGGTGTAGAGAAGTTAGGGGTGAGCAAGGCTCGAACCCCTGACCTCTACCCACTCAACCTTTATAACACACAACACACCACACACAACCACTAGCGCCCTTGGGTCTTTTCCGTTTTAGTTTGCACAAATTAATCTTTTATACACTTTTTCCCAGTTTTAGCTATAAGCCACTTTCTACTTATTTATAGCTTATTCAAATAAGCTGTTTCACCCCTTTCATTTTTCATAGGATTAGCACTACTCAAAGCACTTTTCATGAATTTTTCAGAATTTTCCCATTTAGTTTAGTATTTTTAATTAATTTTTCTTATTAAAACTGTTTTTAATTCATATTAAATAAAATAAAAATCAAAAAAATATAATTCTTTTTTTAAAAATTTTCTTTTATCATTTAGGACTTATTTAAATTAAATTTGAATTCGTAGGGTTAAAATTTTAGAATTTGTTTTTTAAAGAACGGGTTTCGACCCCGTTATCGTTTTTCGTGTTTTAACTTAAATTGCTTTCGTTTTAGGGTTTCCTTTACTTGTCTTTGCATTTTGTTTGTAGAATAGAATCCAAATCAATCATTAACCATTCAAACGCGCGATCACGAACGTAACCTCGATTTTCAATTCACGCCTCGTTGGGAAACGACTCGGGAAGGTTTTTTAGGGTTTTTACTTTGGTTAAAAGTAATAAATCTTTTAAAAGCCTTACGGAATTCTTACTCTATTATTGATCTTATCCTTATTATATATTTATATTATATTATATTTATATATATTAAGTTTGAAATCAATTTTTGGCGCCGCTGCCGGGGAGGTGTGATACGATATTCGTGTTTCGTTTGAAGATTAGTTTTTGAAGACCCTTCCTCGTGAAGTTATCATTTTCCATTTGTGAATATTTTCTTATTATTAAAAATTAAAAAATACCAACAATACTTTTCCTAAAGTTTTAAAAGTACAAAAAAAAATTGAAAAACCAACAAAACAAATCGTGTTGTCAATCGTTGTAATCGGCTCACCTTTGAATTACAAACTACAAGGAGGGTATAAGGCGGGCTTGATCCAAGGAACATCGCCCAAAAAGGAAGAACGCTTTTAAATCGCTCCGGCGTGCTAATTCCTTCCGCTCTCTTGTGCGTGGTTTAAAGAGCTACCGTGGACTTTTAACATCCGGTTACCAAAAAAATTGTGTTGTTCTTGTATTTAGTACATGCGCACTAGCTCTTCTTCGAATCTAGTTGGTGAATCATCTCCTAATCTAACTACTTCAAATCCGAAACGGCATAACCTTAGACGTTCAAAGCAACCTTTTTCTCTTGAAGAATCTCTCGTAGATACGATGGCCGATCAACGTACTATGGCGGAATTACTCCGTGCACCCACCGAGGGTTCTGCAGAGGCAATTATGGTTCCACCAATTCTCGCTGAGCATTTCGAGCTCAAGCATAGTATCATTAATATGATGACTTCGGACCAATTCTTCGGGCTTGAGAAAGACAATCCTCATGATTACATTCGTTGGTTTAACAAAATAACTTCCACAATAAAATACAAGGATGTGCCTAATTCAGCAATTAAGCTTATGCTTTTTCCATTCTCTCTTGCGGGGGCAGCCCGTCGTTGACTCGAAAAAGAACCCCCTCATTCTATTCTCACTTGGGAAGATCTTGTTTCCAAATTCATCAATGAATTCTTTCCTCCCTCAAAAACGATAAATCTCCGAATTGAAATTTCCAACTTTCAACAACGTTTTGATGAATCATTTCATGAGGCATGGGACCGTTACAAGGATCTCCTTCGTGCATGCCCTCATCATGGTTTTACCGAATAGCATCAACTTGATACCTTCTACAATGCCTTAAACCCGGCAGACCAATATTCTTTGAATTTTTCCATTGGGGATAATCTTTTGAAAAGACGTACTCAAGATGTGTTGACGATTATCGAAAACAAATCTAAGGTTCGCAATTCACGAAACAAATCGATTGTTTCTCAAGTGAAATCAAGTGATGTTAATTCTTCTTCTTTCTCTGAGATAGCTAAACTTACTCATGCAGTAAATCAGCAAACAAGTGTTGTGACTACCGCCATGACCGCTATTCTCAAACAATTTCAACAACCCCACCTCCAGCTTCCGTAAAAGGTGTTGAGGAAATTTGTGTTACTTGCGGTGGTGCTCATCCTTATTATCAGTGTCTCGCCACCGATGGCAACACTTTTCGGGATAATGTTCAAGGATACGTTTCAGCAGCCGCGGTTAACTACAATCAGGGTAATTCCGGTTATCGTCCTCTGAGTGTGGCTAATCAAATTCGACCACTGGGTTTTGCTCAACCAAATGTGCAAAATAATCAAAACCAGTTTAGCCAACCTCACGGATATAATCGAGGAAACAATTTCAATCAAGATACATCTTATCAAGCTCCAACTTAACAAAATCAAGTTGTACTTTTAAATGAGTTGGAGAAAATTAAGAAGATAAATGAGGTTAATATAAAAGTCATGCAAGCTTAAATTAACAATGTGAAAAATGAGTTAAGAAATGAAATGCAAACCCGATTCAAGCTTCAATGTCAAACCAAACCAATGAGCTTAAGAATATGATGGCTAGCTTTTTCCAAATGAATACCCCTTCTACCTCAGGTTTGGGATATCTCACTAGCAACAGCATTGCTAACCCGAGAGGTGAATTCAAAGCCATCACCACCCGAAGTGGTCTTGTTCTTGATGGACCTTCCGTTCCTATGCCTCCTCTATTCATTAATCCGGATGAGGATGAACGTGCAGATGAGACTTTGACGGACCCGGAACTCGCTGAGTATACCATTAAGGTCGCACCTCCTCTTATCCAAAAAGCTAAACCTACTTCTCTAAAGAATTATGTGGTGCACAAAAGGGATCCTCTTCACCCCATTATCCCTTATCCTTCAAGAAGGAACCAAGAAAAACATCAAGAGAAAGATGAAGTCCAAATTCACAATTTTTGGCAAATGTTCAAACAACTTCACATCAATATCTCTCTTGCCGATGCTTTGATTCTTATCCCGGAATACCAAAAAATGGTTAAAAGTCTCCTTTCCAATAAGGAGAAACTTTTAGAGCTGGCAAATACACCCCTTAATGAAAATTGCTCAGCGGTTATC
>BQNB010078172.1:4923-28554 GCA_026074375.1 Tanacetum coccineum
ACAAAATGAATACCTCAATTTTCTGTTGCAGACCTTCTTTGGAGTTGATAATAACTTACGTCACAATTTCGACTCATTTGCTTAAGGATGGGTTGATTTGAGCCTTCATTTTCTCAAATGGGTCATATCAGAACTGTAACTAAAGGGAACAGGTCAATCCCACACAAAACAATGCAAATTTATTTTACTACGAAAGAAATGCAATATTCACCTTGGCCTACATTGATCAATTTCACACATTCAGTCCTCTATTGTTCTAAATCACCGCTGCAATCAAAACCCACAAACCAAATCAAAATAAACCAATCAAATACTGTATTTTTTAAACACAAACTTTTTATAAAAAAACTTAGGTGGTGTTTAGTTGTAGAAACTTTTTTATGTTTTTTTGTTTTCAAAGATGGAAATGGTTTTTCTTCTCTAGAGAAGAGTTGAAAATTTTGAAAACCTTTTTAGATAAGAGTTGTATTTTTTCTTTTAAAAAAAATGAAAAGAGATGGAGAATTGTAAAATGTGATTTTTTATTTTTCTATATAAAATTAGAAAATGAGAATTTTGTTTTTTTGAAAAATATTGAAAAAAAGTGCGACTAAACAGGTTTTCAGTTTTTCCATTCTCAAATAAAAAATAAAAAGATGAATATTTTTCCCCAACTAAAAACACACTTAACTTTCAATCAAGAAAACAGCAACAAACCTTTTCATACCTGGAAACCTGCAATTAAAGAACAACCCATGCATAAAAATACAAACTTAATATAAACAAATTACCTGAATTCCGATTTGTGACTGTACATAATCAAATTTTAAAGAAAACCCTTTACCCAAATTTTTTTTATAAAGAAAACCCTAATCTAAAAATGCAACAAAATTAAGAACATGAAACTCCAAATGCAACAATTAAGTATTATATCTATCTACATCCAAACACAAACCCATTCACATCAATTCATCCTAAATAAACCAATATCACAAGAGTTGAGACCAATAAAGATTCAATATTTATCAAAGATCTAATGGACCAATCATAGCCACCTATTTTTTATTAAATTAAAAAAACCCACTTTCCACCTCTTTTTAAAATTAAAATATCTTGCAAACGGTAAATCGATAAACTACAAAAAATACACCACCGAGACGAGAATTAAATCATCTTTATAACGAGGGGCACTTTGATATACTTTCGACGAACTTATTTTTTTCGATTTTTTTTAGTCACGTCTGAAAAAAATCACATGTGATTTGTATTACAAAATCACATATGATTTTACAAAAGGGTTTTTCTAACATGTGCCCCTGGGCACATGATAAGGTGGGGACAGAGCATATGTGTCACAACCTGATTAGTCAGCAGTTATAATTATTAATCATTATCAGGTCCCACAATCACTTGCTGACCAATCAGGCTGTGACACACAGCCTCTTGTCCCCACCTTATCATACCCTTTACAAAATCACATGTGATTTTCCAGAATCACATGTGATCTTTCTAGACGTGACTAAAAAATAAAATTAAAAAAAAGTTCGTCGAAAGTATATCAAAGTGCCCCTCGTTAGAAAGATGATTTAATTCTCGTTGCAATGGTATGTTTCATTTTACGTAACGATTAACGGTTTGTGAGATATTTAATTTTAAAAAAAGAGGTGGAAAATGAGTTTTATTTAATTTGATGAAAAAATGGATGGTTGAGATGGAGTCTTGGGATCTATGATAAAAAATTAATCTTTATTGAACTTTTGCCACAAATAACAACAAAAAGTAAGCACAATACCTAACCAAAATTCTTCCATAAAAACAAAACATCTAAAAACCCAAAAATTAATAAAAGAAAGAAAACAACTAACTTTTTGAAAGATGATATCAAGAGATATTAGGCTTAGTGGGGAAAGAGCTGTATGAGAAAAAAAGGGGCGAAGGTATAGTGTCTGTGGTTTTATGTGTTTTTTTATGTATTTTGGAGAGATGAACACGTATATACGTGTTCTGTTTTCAAGTGATTACTGATAGGCTTTGTTTAATAAAGAGTAAAAATCTAACCTGGTTTTGTTATAAAAGACTTCATCGATGGCCGGAGTTGTTTGTCTCTTCACCGCCGCCATCCTAATTGTCTCTTCACCGCCTATCTTACCGGCGTTATTTGTGGTGGGAGTGGTGATTGAATCAACTGTGTGTGTTTTTAGATAGGAGATGTGTTTTAAGTTGGGATTTATTTTTGATATTGGTGAATGCAGGTGGGGAAAACACGTAGGCATTCAATATAATGAGTAAGCATCCTGTAACCTTAATTGTTTATTAATATAAGTACTGTTCACTCAGAATTAAAAATTACTAAAAAGGAGTTACTGTAGCAAATGTGTGTGTAAACGCTACCACATTTGTTCGTTTATATAATTTGTAACTAGAACTTTTTCTTAAAAAATACTTAAAAAAAACCAATTAATTCATATAAAATATATATTTAAATTAAACTATCGTCTGTTTTAATATTATAGTTTATCTTTCTTTTTTAGTATGTCTTAAAATAATTGTTCACTACTAAAAATAAAAGTTGATTTGTTTAAGTTTATCATATGACCCTTAGTCCATATTATTTACAAAAATAAAAGAAAGCATTAATTAATTATCAAAGGGTAAAACTGTTTTCTTTAACTTTCGCAGAAAATAAAGCAGTAATTAATGCATTTTTTTAAACTATGTATTTCTTGTCAGTGGAGCTACTAATAATTATAGAAAAAATAGCATTTTTTCTTATTGGTTTCTGATGAGGTGCATGGAGAGAAGAGTTTTGTTTGACATAAACCCTTTAATATCTCTTTAAGCAAATATGCTGCTCTTCCCTAATTTCTTCCACAAAAGATGTTTACCATCGTTATTGTTTCAATCTCGAGCACGGTTGTGTGACCGCCTACATACACGTATGTATGGACATGTTTTTTAAGGTTAATTTCGTACATTATCTTGTGTTTCTTAATCTCCTAATCAAAGGTTGGGTTTTTTTAATGACATAATGCTATCAGGTAATTTGCAGTCACGAAGAATTGGGGATTTTAGTGAGGTATCTTGATATCGATTGCTATGTGCGGTCTTCCTATTTCCATCACTGCCATATGCGATTTTGATTTTTAAGTTGCTTAATTCGTTATAAAGTCGTTTTACTGTGTTCTTAAGATTGAGTTAATAAAGAAAAGGAAAGAAAGTGAAAAGAAATACATCTAACATTTGTTTTTGAGTAACACTTAAAAGGAAAAGAAAATGAAAAAGAATGAAAAACTACGCTGTGTTCTTAAGATTTTTTTAAGAAGGAAAGGAAAGGAAATGGACTGATTGTACCAACTTTTTGTGTTCTCTAGTTTTTTTAAGAGGAGAAAGGAAAGGGAATGGAAAGAAATGGAAGGGAAATACAAGCTTTTTTTTGTCAAAACTTTCCTCCCATATTTGGGAGGATTTGGAAGGAAAGTGTACATTGAGCTTACAAAAACTATTATGTTGACCGAATTACCCATGTTCTTTTTATGTTCTTGGTCATTTTAAAGGGTAAACTGGTAAATTCATATTTCTCATCTCTTTTCTTTCTCTTCTTTCATTTTAAACTTAAGAACACAAAACAAGTTATTAACTTTCCTTTCTTTTATGTTACTTTCCTTTCTTTTCTTTAATTTTCTTTCTTTTCCTTTCTTGAAGTAACTCGAGAACAGAGCGCTAGTGTAATTTGATTGATTTTGAAAGGAAAATGTTTCCTCCCAAATTTGGGGTGAAAATGTTTTCTTCCTTTTACTTTCCTTTCCTTTACTAAAAGAACTTAAGAACACAGTGTACATTTACATAAAATTTTCTGTTTTTAATCTTTTATTTTATGCGATGCATGGTATGTGTTTGTAATAATGTTTGAGGGGAAAATGTGTAATTTTGCTATGAACATCGTTATAAATTTGCAGTGGTTCTTTTATGTGGGCTCCTCATGTGTAGTTTAAACCAAAATTGCTGTAATAAAGGTTGTGATATCCTTATTTGTTTTTATTCTTCAAATTTGAGAATCGCGTGTGAAAACAAAGTATGATTATTGATCATATGTCAGTATTGGTATTGGTATATGGTACAAAGTTAAATTGTCAAAATGAATCTTCTAACATAAAATATAAGTCTATTTTGTTCTCTATACCTAAATTGTCCTTTTCCATTTTGAAGTTCTATAAAATACACTATGGGTTATGTGTCACAAAGTGACCATTTGACACTAAAAACATTGATTTGTACTTCTGGATGGGAACATTTATGAGCACATGGTGTTTTAAAACAAGTTATATTTTGTTAGCCGCAATAAATATTACAACCGGTATCTTTTTCATGGGAACGATTTGAATAGTAAGAAAGCACTATGGTTAAATGGAGTAAAGTTTTGCTTCTAAGGAGTATGTGTCTTGGTGTTTTCTAGTTGTTCTCGCGTTAAACGGCTCTTATGTTCAATGGGTGTGGGATTAAAAAACTCAAAAAGATATGCTTTGGTATCGGTATAAAAGCTCTTCATAGGGACAACGGTAGGTGGGATTTGTTCCATAATCGTGTTATAAATCTGTTTGGTGTGATATTATTCGAGAGGTGGAAGTTGTTAAAGCTCATGGTTTTGATTTATATAGCTACATCCAAAAGAAGATTGGTAACGGCGAGAATACTAGTTTCTAGGATGATGTAGTGGTGGGTGTAAAGGTTTACTCCTCTGAATCTAAACATTTCTCAAGGCTATTGCATTGCGAGGATAGTAAAAGGCATTAGTGTGCTTCCTAAATGGCGCAAGAGAATTTGGCCCGGGAGTCATCTTTAGAAGCTGTTCCGAGAGAGTGGAGCCTGACAAGTAGATGGAGGGAGTTGATGTTCTTTTGGAGGATACTAATCTTGGAAACCGAATGAAACAGATTGTACTGGGTCTTCTACGAAGGTTCAGGTATTTTTTCTGTTTCTTCATTTAGACAAGTATTGATGATAGTTCGGCTGCCGGTTGTTTCCCTCCCACAAAACTTGATGGATTATGGAGGTGCCCTCCATCAAAATTTAATAATTCAGGCTCGGAAGGTGCGGTTTGGATTGTCTTCCGCCAATACGTCTCGGAAGAAAGGGTATTGTTGAAGAAATCATACTTAGCTCCTATG
This sequence comes from Tanacetum coccineum, assembly GCA_026074375.1. Taxonomy (NCBI): domain Eukaryota; kingdom Viridiplantae; phylum Streptophyta; class Magnoliopsida; order Asterales; family Asteraceae; genus Tanacetum; species Tanacetum coccineum. The sequence continues at coordinate 10,068 of BQNB010078172.1, forward strand.
TTGAGGTGTGTGGGACCATTTCAGGCAAACTATGTAATCAGGGAAGTGCATAAAGGAGCATGCAGAATGCACTCCAGACCTAGATCCATAGTAGCAAGATGATGAGGCTAGGGTATAATTGGCCTACTATGCACTAGGATGCTAGGGAGGAGACAGAGAAATGCGACTCATGCCAGATTCATGCCTCGGTGCCAAGACTTCCGAAGACACTTATGACGTCCATCATGTCTCCGTGGCCGTTCTACCAATGAGGTATTTACATCATCGAACCTCTCTCGGAAGGCCCTGGCAAGCTTAAGTTCATCATTATAGCAATTGATTACTTCACTAAGTGGATAGAGGCAAAGCCTTTGGCTAAAACCACATGTAAGAAAGTTAAAAAGTTTGTCTGGGAAAACATTGTTTGCAGGTTTGGACTACTGATAACGCTCAAATTGAGTATGTTTTTAGTAGCGTTATTCGTACTTCTGTATAAGTTATTTGGCTATTTATCTGTGGTTTTGTTACTTTATTATATCAAAGTAGTAGTCAAGTACAGGAAAAGCAAAGGAAGAACGAAGAAATCAAGTTTTACACGAGTACGAAGAATCCTGAGTCAAGACTAAAAATCAGAAGCATTTCAAGAATACAAAAGCCAATCATTCGAGCTTCCAAGTCCTAAGGATGAGCCTAAACAAAGATATAAGAAAGCATAAAGACCCACGACCAAGCACGATTTAAACGGAGAGCTTAAACACGAAATCAAGCAACATTCGCTTGGGGATGAAGCCCCAGCCGGCCGGCTGAGACCATGAGCCGGGCAACTCCCCCACATCTGTTGTACCAATTTTGTCTTGAAGTCCCTTGAACGATCAAGAAGGGTCTAGACTTCTATTTCCTGGCATTATATGACCTTTGGCCCTAAGTTAAGCATTAAATATCCCTAGCCTTTCTAAGTAGTATAAATAGGGATCTATGGCTAGTGTTTTCAAACAAGCAAAAGAACCCGCACGTTGCGGCGGGGCTAATTTTTTCTCGAATAATTTTTTTTTACGTTTCGGGGGTTTTTTTAGGCGATGCGTTATGGCGGGGCTAATTTTTAATATTTTCTTTTTTTGTATGATTCGGGGAAAAAAATTTGCGTTGGGACGGGCTAATTCTTTCCCGAATATTTTCTTTTTTTGGGACGCTTTTCTAAATTTTTTTACGGGAATTTCTGTGTAAGAAAATCGTAAATAGTTCAAAGGTGAGGGTCCGTTTTGTATTTTTTTTACTTTGGGCCAGATTTTAGGCTATTTTTGGGGTTTTTTTTGACTAATTTTTTCCCGGATATTTCCTTTTTTTGTACGATTCGAGAAAAAAAAATTGCGTTGGGACGGGTTAATTTTTTCCCGAATATTTTCTTTTTTTGGGACGGTTCGATATCTTTTTTTTGGGCCGATGAATGTAAAAAAGTTGTTAACAATAAAAACTTGACGTGTTTTTTTTGTTAATTTTTTTACGGGATTTTTTGTGTAAGAAAATCGTAAATAGTTAAAAGTTGAGGGACCGTTTTGTATTTTTTTTTACTTTGGGCCAGATTTTGGGCCACATTTTATACGAATTTTAGGCTAGTTTGTCGACAAATGTGTATATTAGTAATAATTTTTTTATATGGCTTATGTGTTGGGCCTCATGTTTAAAGTGTTGTTTTTTTATTATATGGGTTTTTTTTAATATAATGGGTTGTACGTTTGTGACCATATCGATTATTTTAAAGTTATTAGGTATCGGAGATGTTTCCGCGGATATTTTTTTTATCTGAATAAATCGGAACTTTTGAAATATTTTTTTTTCCTCCTACTTTGTGCATACAAACTTTAAAAAAAAACAAAAACAAAATAATTAAAAAAAAAAACCAAAATCAGGCTGACCAAAAATGAAAACTCATTATTGTAGCAACGTGACCCGCTATCAAAACGACAGTGAATTTGTCCACAAATGTGTAATATAGTAATATAATATAATATGATATCTTTCTCTGTACATGCAAGAAGGTTGCAAAGGCTTATTTGTCTTCTTTTGTTGCTTACTTTGGATGCCAACGCCAGAAGCCCCGACATCTGTCCATGAACTAACCACACTACGGACAAATTTTAATTACGCACTACTTTTGTAATCACTTCTATTTTATTTATATTATTTCCTGTTTAAGATGATTGAAACTCATATGTTAAAAACGAGTGATTTTCATATAAACAATAGGAATTTAACTTTTAAGGACACACAACTCTTTAAGAGCGAGGTGACCTGAATAACGAATAACATTTATTGTCTGACATCACATTCAGGCGTCACCTCATCCACTTCTTAAGAATACACCAATAACTAACCCTCACACCCCCCACCCCCCTCTTCGCAATAAAAACCATAACATGTTATGAGTAACAAAACCTCACCAAAAATACCCACTCACTCACAAACAAACCAAATAACGAAATGCGAAAGGGTGTATACATTGGTACCAATGGCGTATGTGGCGAATGACACAATGGGCGATGACCAATGACGACGCCATTTTGGTACCCAAAAATCTTCCAATAACGTGCGAATGACAGATGATCACCGAGCACTCTAATAACATTTAAGAAGCATAAAAACGCCTGAGTGGCTTGAGTCAAAAGTTGAAAGTTGTCACGCCATAACTATTTCAGCAAATTTCTTTTTATTTTCGTATCACTCATATATTAAAAAGAAAAAGAAACTCCACACTATACAATTTTGGCAAGAAAAAAAAGAATTTCACACATAATGTGACTATATGATAGACCAATCATGTTATAAATGGAAGGTTTTTCTTTCTTATTTTCACAATTCACATTTCATGTCACATGTATCTGTGGATTTATTTTAGTAAATATAGCGTAGATGTAACATATCTTTAAAAAAACCTTTATACGTTAATGGCTTGAGTCAAAACACATCTTTTGATACCTATCTTACCTAACTAAAACATAACTTAACACAAACCAGTTAAAATATGTCTGATGACGCAAGAGGGCAGTATTGTGGCCCGGCTTAAAGCTGTGTCACGACCAGAATGGCGTCGGAGTTTTCATTGCTGCAAACACGACTGCTCTGTGGGTAATTTTCAAAATGTAAAACATTAGATCTACAAGGTTTAAATCTTTGTTGAGAGTAAAAAGAACAATAGCCAACTAGAGTGAATAATCGAGGTCGTTCGGGTTGGCAGTTCGAGTTGACGAGGGTTCGATGACGGTTCGGGTTGGTCGGTTCGGTTGCGGTTAGAAAACCCCAACCCGAACCAGACCCATTTAAAAATGTTCGGGTCAGCTGTTCAACCATAACATGTTTACATATAACACCTCACGAACCTGGACCATCATTTAACCCGTATATATACTTAGTTTGGCGGGTTAATAGGTTACACCGTTCATGTCGACCCATTTACCCGTTTTAACCCGGTTTGTGGTTGACCCGTTTATCCATTTGAATACCATATAAAAAAATATAGAAATACTTTTTATATTTAAACGGGTTGTCGGCCCGACCCGTTTAATTTAATATTCCACCCCAAACCTAACCTGTTTGATAAACGGGTTAGATGGGTCGACTCAAACCCGACCCGGAATCTATTTAGACTCAACCCAAACCTATTAAATTTCGTGTCGGTTTCAAGTCGAGTTTCGAGTCGGGTCAAAAATTGCCACCCATAAGTCCTACCAATAATAAATCCAAGACCACCCAACTCAACTTTCGATCCAACTCCATTATTAATGTGGGTTACCCAAATGGGTCCACTAACAAAGCAAGTATCCACATTTATCATTTTCCTTTTAATTACATGTGAGTATAGATGGTTTTTTTTTTAATAATAACTTCACCCATATGGTAATTTGGTGAAGTTATTAGTATAAAAAAAAAACTATCTATGTTTTTTTATTTTTATAATTTTGTATATATTATAAAACTCTGACACGGAAAATATGAAACGAAAAATATAAAGTTTAACAAGTTAAAAGTATTAAACTGTCAAAAATTACGGAACAAAAACTGATAAAAAAACTGCGTTTCACTATAAACTGAAAGATACAAAAAGAATCTTTAATACTTTTTGATAATTTTTAATGAGTCAGAGGGGATACCAATAATAGCACCCGTTAACATATATCACTTTTTTTTAGTAACAAACACTTCATTAGCAAGTGGAGGAAGAAAAGGTGACACATGTCTTTTTCATAAAAACGCACCTCCATATTCCTCACTTGTCACGCTATAACTTAAAATAAATATGTCCTTTCTAATATAAAAAATGTTTTTGTATTCAACTAAATAAAGATATTAAACCGACATTGCTCTCATTTAACAAGTGAATAAAAGGAATTGTAAGAGTGTAACACTCCTTTTAATTTTAATTTTAGTGTCATATCATCGTTCATAACATCAAATTCTTATTACTTTTTAGTACATTATCCGCTTCAATCGTCATATGTCCTTTCATCACTATTAAAAATAATCACTTTATATAAATATATTTTACAAAATACCTTACATACACTAAGAGCAAAAGGAGTGGTGGGCTGTTAGCTTGGTGCCAAGCTATGACGCCAGTTTTGGCTATGGCTCACCACTCCGTGGTTGGTGCCAAGGCCTCTCGGCTGTTAGCTAACAGCTGACGCCATAGTTTTTTTTTTTGAAAAATTAGCCCTATGACACGAGTTTTGGCTATGGCTCACCACTCCATGGTTCGTGCCAAGGCCTCTCGGCTATGGCTCACCACTCCACTGAATTCTGGTGCCATACCAAATCTGGTGTCAAACTCCATTTTCCTTACTTTTTTCTCTATGGCACGAGCCTATGGCACCACGACTCTCAGTGGTCTAAAAAAACTGAATGTGAGCCCACAAAATACCCGATAACTATGAGGTGAGCACCCTCACCACTCATTCTTTTTTTCCTTGGATCACACACGTGACTTTTGTGGGTTTTAGTGGTGTGACGCGCGAGAAATGGAAGTGAGGGTGAGCTCTCACTTCCCATTGATGCTTCATTTCATTGTGATGAGGGCATGTTAGTGACAGTGACGGAACTAGGAAAGACTCGTGGGCCGCAGTGTCAAGACTGCGATAAAAATTCATTTTATGATGATAATTTTTGTAAAAAAATATATTTTCTAGAATCGTTTAAATTTACATTGCGTTCTCGAGTATCACTTAAGGAAAAAAGTAAAGAAAATGAACTAAAACAAAAAATGTTGTGTTCGCGAGTATCACTAACTGGCTAAAGAAATGATAATTTGGTTGATTTCAAAGTTAAATATTTCCTTCAAAAATATTTACCTATGATTTATTTACTTTTCAGTAAACTTGCTCAGGCCACATGTAGGAACATATTTGGGTATATAAAAACCAGGGGTGAGTATTGTTCGGTTTTACTCGGTTTTAGATTAAAACCAAAACCGAATAAAAAAGTTTGGTTTTTTAAAGTTTGGTCTTTCTCAGGTTGAATTTTTAATGCATCAAAATTAATATTTTCAAGCTACAACAATAAAGAAACATACATAAATGACAATTAGAAACTTATGACGATAAAGAAGATACTACAAGATAATTCTTTATGTTCGATAAACTAACATAATAATAACAATAAAAAATTTAATTATTATAAAATTGTGTTTATGCGTTTCAAATGACACATTAAAAAAGAATATTTATTAGAGTGTTTTAAGATTTTATATGTTTTGTGTCTGTTATTTTTATTGGTGTTTTTGCTAAAATCAAACCGAACGATTAAAATTCGGTTTTTTATAAATTACAAAAAGAGTAAATTGCAAAAATGGTCTTTGTGGTTTGGCCAAATTGCAAATTTGGTCCGTCGAATTTTGAAATTACAAAAAAAGTCCGTATTTTGAAAGTTTGGTTTCACTTTTGGTCCTTGGTCGACCTAAAATGACTAAAATACCCCTCTGTTCTTTTACAAAAACCGTCCGTTTAGAGGGGTATTTTAGTTATTTCGGGTCGACCAAGAACCAAAAGTGGAACCAAACCTTCAAAATACGGACTGTTTTTGCAATTTTCAAATTCGACGAACCAAATCTACAATTTGACCAAACCACAATGACCATTTTTGCAATTTACTCTTACAAAAATTGAACCATCATTTTTTCAATCAATTTCGGTTTCAATTTCTTGTTTTAAGAATATCTATTTTAAAGTGTTTGTTGAGTAAAAGTAAATAACAGTGTTGCAAAAATCGGCCTAGGTGGCCGATTAATCAGCGCCTAGGCGTTAGGCTGGGATTAACCGTCTTGAATTTAACCAATCGGCCTTATTAATCGTTTTGGTCAAAAATCGGTCGACATACCGATTAATCGGATAAAAATCGGCTAAATCCGTCAACTCGGTTACGGATAAAAATCGGCCACATCAAGGATTAATCGGACAAAATCGGCTAAATCAGGAAATTCAAGCATATATTTTCAAAATTTTATAATTTTATATATATAAAGTCCAATCCGATTAATCTCCGCCCAACCGATTAATCGGTAAGCGTTGCCCGACCGCCTAGCTAGCGCCTAGCGATTTTTGCAAATTTGGTACATATTGTGGTGGTAAATTTGTGAGAGAATCCATTCACTCCTTTTCACCAACACTCTCACACACTCTCTCCCTTCATTTTCACGCACTAAAAAACACACACACAATCACTTGTCTTTCTGCACTCTCAAAATCACACTTTTTTCATTTTGCTTTATTTTTGTCTTTAATCTCTTTTACCAAAAACAAAATAATGGGCAGCAGAATTCCATCTCATCAGCTCAGCAATGGCTTATACGTCTCGGGTCGACCCGACCCGACCCACCCTCCCAAACAACCCACTCTCCTCTCACGCGCCGTCCCTTACACCGGCGGTGACGTCACCAAATCCGGCGAACTCGCCAAAATGTTCGACATCCCCCCTTCCTCCTCCACCACCACCACCGGCTCATTCAGATCCGGGTCTAGACCTCCCGGGTCGGGTCCTAACTCCGGGTCAGGACCAATCCCCAAAAGACTTCCCGGGTCGGGTTCAAGTTCCGGGTCAGGGCCCATTGTTGCAAGGAATTCCGGGTCCGGTCCAAATTCCGGGTCAGGGCCCATTGTCACAAGGAACTCCGGGTCGGGTCTCCAACCAACCGGGTTGCTAACATCCGGCCCACTCGGGTCGAGTGTGAGTGTGGGCCGGAGATCGGGTCAGCTGGAACAAGCTCCGGTTCCAGCGAAAGGGAAGACAGTGTACGGTACAGCTGTGACAACGTTAGGATATGATGACGTCAGGTTAGGGTTTAAGGTTTCGAAAACGCTAATGTGGATGTTGCTTGTGGCTGCTGTTATTGGTTTGATGATTGGGACCTTTTTAATGGTGGCCGTTAAAAAGCCGTTAATTCTGGTGGGAGTTGCTGCTGTTCTTGTGCTTTTTGGTGCGGTTATTTTATGGAACTTTGCTTATCAGAGAACGAGGTTGTTGTCGTATTTGCGAAAATACCCGGATGCTGAGCTTCGCGGTGCTCTTGATGGCCAGTTCGTTAAAGTTACTGGGGTAAATTTCACATTTTTTTGATTCTAGTTTACTCTGTATATTTATTTGGGGTGTTTGTTTTAGTTTACGAGCTTATCTGATTTCGCCTTATGTTTTTTTCGGCTTATACGTGGGCATATTAGTTTATTTGTTTTCGGCTTATATCTCATAAGCTCCAGTAATGTGGCTTGTTTTGAGACTTGTGAGTCAAATATTTCATAAGCTTATGAGCTTATAAGCTTATAAGACCATAAGTCTCAAAATAAGCCGATGGGTATTTGTTTCGTCTTATATAATGGGTTTGTGGCTTATTTGGTTTTGGCTTATGTTTCGCAAGCTCACTTATTTGTGGCTTATTTTGAAACTTTCCGGTTTTTATAAGTTTATTATGTCATAATAAACTGCCACAAAGTTTCAAAATAAGCCACAAAAAAGTGAGCTTATGAAACATAAGCCCAAAACCAAGTAAGCCATAAGCCCACTATATAAGCCAAAACAAACACCCCTCCCCAGGCTTATTAGTTTATTTGATTTCAGCTTATATTTTATAAGCCACGATTTTCCCCTTTTTTTGAGACTTATGGGCTCATAAGCTTATGAAATATAAGCCCACAAGCCGCATTACTGGAGCTTATGAAATATAAACCGAAATAAGCTCATAAGCTCGCATATAAGATTAAGCAAACACACCGTTATGGACTTATACAAGCATATTTGTTTTAAAACGAAGCCAGAAACAACAACAGGCTTATTAAACATAAAGCGGACTAATAACCTTAAAAATAATCTTAAACTATTCAACTAAGTATAGAATGTACAACTAATTATGAATAATTTACAATGCTTTTAACAACTCTATGTATTCTTAAATGTTTTGTTGAATTGTAGATTGTGTGATATGGGTCAATCCACTTGTTTATTAAAAAAATGGTAGCTATGATTGGTACTTACTAAGAATAGTATTGTATTAGATAGTGAGTAGTGGATTAAAAGATTAAATTTTGACGAAGTTGGTGTACCTGTATATTCTAATCAATTATTGATGTTTTTTAATCTGATTACGTATGGGCAATGGGGCCATGACTAAATGAGAAATGTGCACTTTCCCATAAGAAAATCGGGGATAAGTTTTTTAAGGTTAATAATATGTTGGTGTTTAAGATAAGGTATCGGTTATTCTTCTGTGACTGAGTTGACCGGTTTCTTGATCACATTGGATCGGGTCAAACTCAGGTTGACAAGCAAACGATACTTATTAGATTTGAGCTTGAAGAGGTTCAAGGATGGTATCGATTAACCAATGACATGCTCAGAAGCTGGAAGATTATGAACACATATCGGATGGTTTTAGACTTTAGTAATGATTAAAACAGTCGAGTGACAAAAGTGAAATGAAATTGAAAATCCTACGCTGTTATATGTACGAAAAGGAAGTTCCAAGCACAATGGTTTGAAATGCTAATCAGTGTCCATTTTATTTGGACTATATATACTAATGTTGGAGTAATACTGTTTCGCAGGTTGTCACCTGTGGTAGCCTTCCTCTTGAATCCTCATTCCAGAAAGTCCCGAGGTGTGTTTATGTCTCTACGGAATTGTATGAATACAAAGGGTGGGGTGGAAAATCAGCAAATCCGAAGCACCACTGCTTTTCTTGGGGATGTAGGAATTCTGAGGTTAGTTCAATCTGTCGCAGAATCAGCTAACATCTAGAATTGTATTATGGTATTCAATTAATCTTTACATCGTCTGCAAAGGCCAAAGAACAAAGTAACTCTGTTATAAATGTTATAATCTTGAGACCGATCTACAAATACATTTTATTCCTTCGCGAAGTGAAAGTTTGAAAAGTTCTTACGAGGGTTTATCTTAAACCGATATTGCGACTCGTCCGTATATAAATTAAATTCCCACAATGAATCTATTTTATCAATTTTAAAATGTTTTTGGACAGAAACTTTAGTTAGTTTTTCTTGCTTCTATTTATATTGTTCTATGTGTTTATTATTTGGATTACATCATAATATGCTCTTACCTGTAGTTCTATTGTATAAATGAATCGATTGTTTCCTTTAATTTGCAGAAATACATGGCTGATTTTTACATATCGGACTTCCAATCTGGGCTAAGGGCTGTGGTAAAGGCAGGATATGGAGCCAAAGTAGCTCCTTTTGTCAAAGAAACAACGGTGGTAGACATAACCAAGGAAAATCGAGAGTCGTCTCCAAGCTTTGTAAGCTGGCTTGCAGATCGCAGCCTGTCGTGCGATGACCGCGTCATGCGCCTTAAAGAAGGGTAAGTTACTGAAACAAACATTAGTTTTTATCTTAATGCTATTTTGAAATACCAATAGATAGGTAAATGTGCTCGTAATCTTAGATGAGACGTTTGAAATTGATTGGGTGCGTATTCATATGAAAGAAAGAGAAATTAAATTATTAACGACACATGTGATTGATTTTTGTATATGCCAGCAAGATGACAGAACACATATTATTCAACTTCCTAGGGTTCAGAAATTTGATTGGGCCATTGTACATGCCAACAAGATAGTGTGGTCACAACAAACCAAACAAAGCTGTTGTACTTGTTTTGTGAAATCTAGTGCGTGTGTCTAAACGAACTAGACGCAAGGTGTTCAAAATAAACTGGCTCGTTTGTTGTACTTCTAGATCCCTCATAGTACAATATGCCGATGAAATAGTTTGTGTTTTTTTCATAGATTATTACTGTCGGTGTGATTAAGTGATTCTTCATGACAGATATATCAAAGAAGGGAGTACAGTTAGCGTGATGGGGGTCGTAAGGCGACAAGACAATGTGCTCATGATCGTTCCACCAACAGAGCCAATTTCCACGGGATGCCACTGGGGTTGCGGTCTTTTCCCAACCTACGTTGAAGGTCTTGTAGTGACCTGCGACGAAAACCAAAATGCTGATGTCATACCCGTCTGAAGTTATCATTTTATGCTTTAAAACTCACCATGAAAGTATATATCGTGAAAAACAAGCTATTCTAGAAGAAACATCGTCCTTGAAACTTGGTTGGCCGATTACGTTTGCAGAGTATTTAGTTTTTATTTATGTAAAAACTTGAAGCAAGAATAGCTAATGAGAGCTCCAAGGTGAAGAAGAGTCCCTGGAGCAGATAAACGAAATCCCGTAAAATATATGTGGAATTTCATCTTAAACATTTGTATAGGTTTTCGAACGGGTTCAAGAAGGTAATTATTATGCTTGTCATATGTGTATCTATTCTAGTATTAGCTATGTATGTATTTTCTTGATGATTATAATGCGAAAGCATCATCAGCCAACCAAGTCTGCGGTTGCTACACGTCGTGTTGAATAAGTGACATTCGTTGCTTGCAATGTCATTACGGGTGCATTCGTTACAAGTTTGTAAACTAATAAAAGCTCTTTTACTATTTGTTTTGTGGCTTGTGACTCAGAAACCATGATGAATTAGGCCTACCAAGGACTACATGATTGATCTCATGACCAAAAGATTTCTAAAGTTTAATTTGAACTTTAGAGGTAAAGTTCATTCACATAGATAATATCAGGTTTACTGCGAGACCCAATTTTCTTTATCTTTAGGTCATTTCTTTAGGTCATGTCATATATCAACAGTTGGTTAAGTAATATTATAAATTTATAATGATGAGCATCAAGATTAAGAGGGAAAATTTGAATAAATGTTATCGTAATAAGAATACGAAAATAGTGGGTACCACCAATTTGACTTGGAAAATTTAAAATCAATTATAAGCGCTCCAAAATCCAATCCAACTTAAATTCGAATTCAAAAAAAACGTTGTTCATCATTATTACCACTCCATATTTTATAATTAAAATTATATGTCCGCAAATCAGAAGGCTGGAGGAGTAATGGATGGTAGAACTCAACCATCCACCGCAACGTCCCACCACGTCCATCTTTTTCTCAAACAACAATTACCACACACCATTCAACCGTTATTAACACCTCCGAAATATCACCTATTTATATAAACCAAACTCACCTTACAACCACATATATTATATTTAATTTACCTATTCATCATAAATTAAAACGTTAACTAAACGTACCGAAAATAAATAAACCGTAAACGTAATTAAAAACTATTTATTCATACATTAACAACATTACATAAAAAGTACAATACAAAATAAAAAATCATAAAACAATGAACAAACAACAAAGCTAAAACTAAGCATTTTGAGCCAAGTGTTCGATCAAATCGTGTCGAAGGTTTTGATGCACTTGTGATGATTTGATCCACCTCATAACTCGTTGCACTTGTTCTTCGTTTCGTAGCGGGTCGTCCGGCTGATGTGCTTTCTCCGGGAACCATCTGGGAGATATCGCATAATTTTTGTATTTTCGAATCATATTATGTAATATGATGCATGTGTACATCATACTAACAATCCTATCTTTTCTTAAAGCGCCTCGTGCGGGGATTGGCTAGTATTGCCCATTTCTTCTTAAGAACACCAAACGCTCGTTCCACATCTTTTCTTGCCGATTCCTGCTTTTGCTTATACAAAATTCGCTTGTGGTCATCATCAGCTGGTTCTAGAATCGTCTTAACGAGTGATGCCAATTAAGGATATATCCCGTCAACAAGATAGTATCCAGATAGGTAATTTACGCCGTTAGCCACAAAAAGAATCTCAGGTGCTCGTCCGCTTTTGAGATCGTTAAATATAGGGGATTGATACAAAACGTTGATGTCGTTGTTCGACCCAGCAACACCAAAGAAAGCATGCCATATCCACAAGTCATGCGACGCAACGGCTTCAAGCAAAATGAAAGGATTCGAACCATGATCACGTCTAACGTACTGGCCTTTAAAGGCGTACGGACAACCGAACCACTCCCAATCCGTACAATCAAGACTTCCTAACATCCCCGGAAACCCGTGCTTTTCTTCGTGATACCGATAAAGTTTTTCAACATCAGTAACCGTAGGTTTCCTCAAAAACTCAGGACCATAAATCTCCATAACAGCTTGACAAAAATGATCAAGAGACATACGCGACGATCTTTCACTTATTTGCATGTATTCATCCTAAAACTAGCATTAACGTCGTATGCCAATTGACGAATTGCAGATGTGCACTTTATCAACGAGGAAATGCCTTCTCTTCCAGCACAATCGGGATTACATTGAAAGTATGCAAAGTGAGTTGTTACTGCATTCACTATCTGGTTGAAAAGTGGACGAGCCATTCGAAACGTCTGCCGAAAACGTTTTTCATTGTACATCGGGCTGTCTGTAAAATAGGCGGCGACTAGACGCTCATGAGCTCCAGCACGATATCTGGTTATGCTGTTTCTCGACAAGCTATGAGTAGCTGTCGTCCTGTCTTAAAGACAATGACTCGTTTAATAAAAGACTTCTTGGGGCTACTAATTTCTTCTCCATCATCTATGCCCATAAACGTATACGAATTCGTTTTGATTAAATGTAGAATGTGAGAAGTGTGTATAAATAAATAGAAATAGTTGTGTATAAAAATGGATGAAGTAGTGGGTATTTATAGGTAAAAAAGTGAGGTTTTTTTTTAAAAAAAAGTTTTTTTTTTTAAATTGTAACGGATAAAAAAAAAGGGGGACGAATATTTACCACTCACTTGTGGTGAGTGAGTCACCTTTCACCCCCACAAGTCACGCGCGACTTTAAGCCTCCGGAATAACAAATGAATGGCTAACGGTGAGTGGGAACGGTGAGTTCCTCCTTACTCCGCCCAGCCTAACGAAAGTGTCGACATGAATTGTTTATTTATTTCAAGAGCTTATCCCACATAGATAGAAAGTGGAAGTAATAAACTCTATATAACTTCAATTGTGATTCAAAGATTAAACCCGAATTAACCCGACGCGATAAAAGCTTGCTTGTCGCGTTTGTCTTGTTTCGGGTTTTTTTAACATTTATCTTTATCAAAACTTTTTTCAATTCCTTGTTAATAACAGTTAACATGTATGTATCTTTATCAAAACTTTTTTCGATTCCTTGTTAATAACAGCTTACAAAACTTTTTTCGATTCCTTGTAAATAACACCTTAAATTGGTCGTAACATGCAAAACCGAGTATGTAACAAGAACACATTTTTTTATATGTTACGTAAACAAAACTTTATTCGATTCCTTGTAAAATAACAACCATATAACAAGAACACAATTAAGTTGAGATATAAAGTGGGATTAGAAGCCAAAAAACATTAAGCACAAAAAACGAACCTATTATTCTGATAAGCAAGTGTACAAGAACAATTCTTTACCCAAAAAAAGAGTGTACAAAAACAATTGTGCTCATGTACTACAAAATGCTATTTTAAGCTTAGTTGAACCCATGATTAAGGTTTAGTATCCTTTGGAACTAGATTTATTGATCTTTGCGAAAAAACAGTAAAAAGTAGCAAGTAGGGGTGTTCAAAAAACCCGAGAAATAGATAAACCGTACAACTCAATCTGAAACCGAAACGAAATAGCTCGCTTATCACGGGTCTGGTACTCGCATGTCTGGTTACCCTGCCTAGCATGATTTAGTTTCGGGTGGTAAAATAAGTTACCCTCCCAGCGAGTGGATAGTTTAAATCATCTAAATAACCGAATTGAACCGCCCCGTGAACACCCCCAGTAGCAAGAAGAAGTAGTAGTTTGTTTTGATATAGTCACAATTAGTAAGTGAGAAAGCTAATTGCTCATAAATGCTACAATCTAGTAGCGTTTAGAGAAAGTAGGAATGCTATTCGCTTGTTTACTAATAACCAATTTGTGCAAAATAATTCACTCGCGAGTGTAAACAAGCCCGAGTACTGGAAAACTCGAAAACGAATACCAAAACTTGACTCGAATAGTAAAACTCGAGCCCAGTTGAGATTTGAAAATCAAGCTCGAGCTTGATTGAGCTTTAGATGTCAAACTCGAGCTCGACTCGTCATCTAAAACTCGAGCTCAATGACATCATCATATAAAGATCAAAGTCGTTAAAAACTCGGTTTATCAAGCTCGACTTGATTTTATATAAAATCAAGTAATGACATGTATATGAAAAGGGTAAAATTGCAATTTAATAAAAGCTTCATAAACTCAAGTAGTCTACTAGCTATCTCTATAGACGGGCTAGGTCAACATATGTCACCAGTGAAATATCGTACTATCCTTAACTATCACCCCATGAATCCATTATTTCCGGTTGATGAGATATGCCGAGTTTGGGTTCCTTTGGGGAACACGCTGCTCATTGTAAAGAGCTCCTTGGCTGACATGATATGGTTAGGGATGTCCTTTTTGATGCATGTAGGCGTGCCGAGATATCTGCGAGGAAAGAAACACCTGTGAACTTTTTGACTGAGCCGTTGGATGGAAGATCCACTCAGCTCACGTTTTGATTTTTGGATGGGTTTGAGGGAAGCATGCGTGTGTCGACGTGACCGGGGTTTCTCTTTTATATGTTTGAGTAGTCGGGGTTTTACAAAGGGACAGACTGTTTTGAAAGCTGCGGCACGCAAAGTGTCAACACGAGAAAACATGAATTGAAAATCACAAAATGAAAAAAATAATAATAATTAAAAAATGAGCCGTATAAGAAAACAAGGAAACAGAAAGCGCAATATACTGAAATTCAAATTTTCAAAAACCCCATTCTTATCTAAAACCCTAACAACAAAAATAATAAAACTGAAAAGCAATCAATCGATGGTGATAGTATCATCATCAACAACAGGAGGAGGAGGAACTACGATGGGTGTTTGTTCTAAAGATGATCAGAAAATCTATCAACAGTGGTTCAACTACGCTGATTCAGGTCCCCATTTTCATTTCTTTTCATTTTCAATTCCATTCATTCATGTGGGCTTATGACCTTATTTCATTTCAGCTTATATTTCATAACCTCATATTTTCCGCCTTGTTTTCAGACTTGTGGGCTTATATAAGTTTATTACGATATAATATAATAAACTTATATAAGCCCATAAACCCCAAAATAAGCTAGAAAATTGTTTGTTTCGGCTTATGAAACATAAGCCCATTTGGGCTTATATTTTATAAGCCCTAATATTTCGGCTTATTTTAAGACTTGTGGGCTTATATAAGTTTATTATGATATGATAAAACTTATATAAGCCCATAAATCTCAAAATAAGCCAGAAAATTGAGGCTTATGAAATATAAGCCGAAATCAAATAAGCTCATAAGCCCACATATAAGCCGAAACAAACACCCCCTTACTTATTTCTCTTTTTTGTATAAATACAGATGGAGACGGTCGGATAACCGGAGACGACGCTACCAAGTTCTTTGTTCTCTCTAATCTCGATAAATCTCAGCTTAAGCAGGTTGTTTTCCTCATTTCATTTACATAACTACTGGTGATTATATAAGATTGACGGCTAAATGAAACGACACTCAACCACACACTTACTTTTAAATTATCATACTCAATTGTTGACAATGTATATAAGGGGGTGTTTGTTTCGGCTTATATAGTGGGTTTGTGGTTTTCCGCTTTGTGTCTTATTTTGAGATTTTGCGGCTTCTATAAGCTTATTATGACATGATAAGCTTATATAAGCTGAAAAGTTTCTAATAAGCCACAAAAAATGAGCTTATTAAACTTAAGCGGAAAACCACATAAGTAATAAGCCTGTATATAAGCCGCTTTGGCTCAAATAGCCGGGTTCTGGCTTATTTGGTTATAAGCTTATGTTTCATAAGCTCACTTTTTGTGGCTTCTTTTGAACTTTCCGGCTTAAATAAGCTCATTATGAACTTATATAAGCCGCAAAGTTTCAAAATAAGCCACAAAAAGTGAGCTTATGAAACATAAACCCAAAACCACATTAGTCACAAGCCCGCTATATAAGCCGAAGCAAACAATGGAAGGTTTAATTTAGAAATGTAGCTATTGATACGAATAGCCATTCATACAGAACGGTTCCATAATTTTACATGTTTTGATGTTTGGGATTGTTATTAGTTTCTCATGTGGCATAACTTTGTGTATTGCGTCAACATATGTTAAAGTTGAAGTTGGGATATACAATATATCTACTTGTCACTTTTATATTCTTTCAAGAGGTACTTTAACCAAAACATGTCCGTTACCACAATCTATTAATTAATGGTGTCGTCAAATTTGGTTGAATGAATGGTTTGGTTTATGTCCTCCAAATATTGCTATTATAGAGAAAATGGGTTCTTTCAAATTTGAAGATTATGGTTTTGATAATGGTTTTTCTACTTTATTTGAAGGTTTGGGCAATTGCAGATTCCAAGCGTCAAGGATATCTAGGTTTTAAAGAGTTCATCATTGCTATGCAGGTATGTCGTCCGGTTTCTCTTCTTATTGCAGTATTCACCATTGATCTCATCTTCCTTAAGTCTAATGGTATTCCTTTTCATGGTTACAGCTCCTCTCTTTGGCGCAAGCAGGACATGAATTGAACTCCAATTTACTCAAATCATCTCCATGTGCGTCAATCTGTTTGTACTTTTTACCATTTCTTATTTCATACTGTCATATCGTTTGTTGAATTATTTATCCTATTGATATTCATATCATCGTTGATTTGTGTTTGATAGCTGATGTGGAGCTTTTGGAACCTCCGGAGATGGAAGGTTTGGATTCACTTCTGCTGGTAAGGATCCATTTCTGTATTGATAGGTATCGTTCATGCTATGGAACAATTCTTGTATTAATAGTTTAGCCTTTCTTCTCGCCAGAAGCATAGGGGTTCAAGAAACAATGGTGTCCTCGAAACAAATGGTGGGTACCACTCACACGTTCCCTTTGTAACTATACATAAATCATATCTTATTATGTTATCTGGTTCAACAAAATGCAGGTATTTTGGCAGTTCAACATGTGTCGCCACTGAGCTTATTTTCCACAAGGCTTAGTAAGAAGGTAAGTCTCGTCACTTGTAGGTTGCTTTATTCTCATCTTCGAGTTGCTTTTACAAGTTTGTATGAATGCTACTAGTTGACGTCGTTATTTTTTCCTTCCAGACCTCTTGTCACACATCACTTGGTAAAGTTACTTCTATAATTAATGGATTGAAGAGATTGTATAATGAAAAGCTAAAGCCATTGGAAGTGACACCCTATTATTTCCTACCCAGAGACACCCTATTATTTCTTTTTGATGTGTTTAACTTGAGTTTAATCAAATGGTATATATTTCCAGAAAAATTTAGACGAGGCGGTGAAAAAGCTCAAACAACAAGGTATTGAGGTGCTTGGATTGGTATGCCATGTATCTAATGCACATCAAAGAATAAATCTCATTGAATAAACAGTTGAGGTGAGAATGACTTTGGCTCATATTCTTATACTAGTTGTCTTTATCAACCGAATAATTTAAGTTTCAAGTTAGCCATCTTTTGAGACATCCATAGTTCTGAATCGTGTATGTGATATATGTGCTCTTTCTCAAGATAGTGTTTAAGTGCGGTAGTTCCTTTCTTTCTATTATTAGCATCAATTTTAAGTGTGTTCAAGGTACAAATTGTGAAATAGAAAATAATAAAGGTGCCCTTATTATGCTCAAGCCATAGTTAAGAGTTCCTGAGGTGCCACAAACTGTGCTTTTCAGTCAGAAATTATTACTTATGACCAAAAAGTGTTTGCAGCATTAGACACCGAGACCAAGGGTGGGGCTGGATGTCCATATTGAAAGTCATTGTTTCCATAGTTTCCTTTAGCAATCAGAATCATGATTAGGTAATCAGATTATATGTCAATCAAAATGAAGGATATGTAGGTAATTTTGACATTTATTGCTTTTCGTACAATTTCTCAGTTGCCTCTGCTAATCTAATTATTTTGACCTTAATCAGAATTGTAAATATTATACCCTAGATCAGTATCTTTTAGTACACCTGTAAGTTGTCCAATCTTTGAGCGAAGTCCTAACAGGATTGCATATGTATTAA
>BQNB010078173.1:0-30624 GCA_026074375.1 Tanacetum coccineum
GAGAGCGAAATTATGAGTCCAACGGTACTGGCCTTTCTATCTTGAACCTTTTTATTTTGACCCTTTTTCGTCCCTGTTTGAACCTTTGATACTAATATAATTAAGAGGGCTAAAAGTGGGTTAAAGGATTAATTATGCATCTATATTATGAGACCACTGCCTAGCGCAGGTGGTCTCATGTTGTTCCTTAAGATTTCAATCGAGAGGTCGTGGGTTCGAAACACAAGAGGGTAATATCCCCTCCACGCCACGTCAGCTGACACGTGGTACCACGTGGCATGCCATGTGGCGGACCCAGACCCGACCCGATCCAGACCCGACTTGACCCGGCCCATGACCCGACCGTTGACCGGTGGTCCGACGATGGTCAGAGGATGGTCCGCCGCCATTGACCGGTGGTTCGACGGTGGTCTACCGTCGTTGGCCACCATTGACTACCGCCGTTGACCACCGTTGACCGATGGTCCGGTAGTGGCTCCGGTGATGGCTGGCAGGCCACGTGGCACCACTCAGATGGTAACACGTGGCACAACTAATGATTGATACGAGGTACTGTGCAGGTATACGAGGTACAGTGACAATACGAGGTTGATTGGATCGAGGCTTCTAGAATGGTGACGTGGCAACCTCTCATTGGTGGATCCAGCTTGCGTATGAGGTACGCTGTTTAATAACGCGTTGGGACGAAATGACGAGAATGCCCCTCACCTTTGCACTAGGACGCGTCTGAACCTCCTGAAATGACGAAAATGCCCCCAAACCCACTTTGGACTATAAATTAGAACGCACATAGCAGAGATAGAAGTTAGTTAGGATTTTTTTTTCTAGTTTACTCTAAAAAAAGTAGTATAGATTTTAGCTTATTTAGTTTAGCTTATTAGTATTTTTGTAAAGGCTTTTTTAAAGCTTATTAGCTTATTGTAATAATCATTTTGAGCTTATTAATGAAGATGTTTTAGGTTGGTTAATAGCTTATTATCTTTGCTTATTTTTTCTTTTTCTTTTCTTTAGCTTATTCAAGAAGCTCTTTTGAGCTTATTATTTTTCATAGCTTATTTTCTATTTCAAATAAGTTATCTTTTAGCATATTTGATTGAATCTAAGCTTATAGGTCTAAATAAGCTTTTGCTTATTTCATTTCTTAATCTCTTTTCTTTTCTTTTCTTTTTCAAAAGTGCTTATTGTTTGATTAAGCTCGATTCGAATGCTAAAAAGGTGTCATGAGTCACCTACTCGACTTATTCATTAAGTCTTGAGCACCTTTATTTTCGCCTAGATAAGCCCACAGTTAAGCCCCTTTTGACTTAGAGTAATTTAGCTAGTCTGCCAGTTCTTATTGTTTATTTCTCAGCTTATTTGTGAGTTACAAAAAAGTTGTCTTTTTTAATTTTGCTTATTTTTGTTAGGTTTATAAGTTTTAAAAAAAGAAAAAAAAATCTTTTCAAAAAAGAGAGGCCACAAGGGTTCGACCTTGGGACCTCTCCTTTGACACACATACATATTTAACATCACACACACTCACCAACGGCACCAGTAGGGCTATCTGTTAGCCCTACTCACCTTTTATCTTTTATACCCTTTTTCTTCTTTTTAGTTTCAGCCACTATTTTGCTTATTTCAGCTTATTTCAATAAGCCAATTCCAAAACTCTTATTTTTCTTAGATCCAGCGTTGCTCAATCTACTTTTTGAAAAAAATTCAGAATTTTCCATTTACGTTTAGTATTTTTTAATTAATTTTTCTTTTTAAAACAATTTTTAATTCATAATAAATTATTAAAAGATAAAAAAATAAAATTCTTTTTTTTAAATTTTCTTTTATCATTTTGCACTTAGGAAAAATAGTTTTGCATCCGTAGGGTTAAAATTTCAAAATTTCATTTTTTAAAGAACGGGTTTCGAACCCCGTTCTCGTTTTCTTCGTTTTTTCACTTTAAAAGCTTTCGTTTTAGGATTTTCTTTAATTTTCCTTTTAGTTTAGTCATTTAGGATTAGAAAAACTTAAAAAATCATTTTAGGTTTAATTTTTGATAATTTAGTTTTTTTTAAATCGCGTTTTTAGGATTCCGGTTCTCGTTTTTAGGTTTAATTCATTAATTGCTTTCGTTTTAGGGTCTTATTTACTTGTCTTTGATTATTAATTGTAGAATTAGGAATCCAACTCAAAAATCTTTAACCATTCAAACGCGCGATCACGAACGTTCTCGATTTTCAATTCGCACATCGACGGGATTACAACTTCGGGTAGGTTTTGAGGGATTGTGCTTTGGATAAAAGCGAATCTTTTAAAAGCCTCTTGGAATATTTACTATTGATAAAATCCTTATATTTATATATATTTATTATCTATTTATATATACGTGTTCGGATCGAATCAATTTTTGGCGCCGTTGTCGGGGAGGTGTAAAAGATTATCGTTACGTTTGAAGATTAGTTTTTGAAGACCCTTCCCTCGTGAAGTTCTCATTCTCGTTTGTGAATATTTTCTTTTATTTATTAAAAATATAAAAAATACAAAAATATTTTTCACTTTCTTTTATTAGTATTAGTATAAGATAAGATAAAAAAAATCAAAAACATAAAAAATTGTCCTTAATCAAGAAATAAAATCATCATCAATATAATGCTTGCATCTTGAGCATTATCATAATAAGTTCCCGAACAAAAGATTCAAAACTTGCCTTTGTGTCACTAGCGACGTACGGCTCACCTTTAAAAGTTTAACAAACTCTAAGAGGGGTATAAGGAGGGTTGTTCCGAGGAACTACGACCCTAAAGGAGAAAGGTTTTTAATAGCTTCGCGCTTTCCTACTCCTCCGCTCCTTTGTGCGTTTTTCTTTTAAAGAGCTACCGTGAAGCTTGTCGATTATTGGTTTAAGTTATTCGATCTCGTTTTGTCCATTAAAATAAATTGTGAAATAAATTGAAAAAACCAAAAATATTTTTCTTTTAATCTTTTTAGTGCATGCGCACTCGTTCTTCTTCTAATATCGTTGGTAATTCTTCTTCTAACCCAACCACTTCAAACCCGAAACGTCGTAACCGTAGACGTTCTAATCAAAGAGTCGAACTGTTCGCTCTTGAAGAATCACCCGTAGTTATTATGGTCGATCAACGTACAATGGCGGAATCGCTCCGTACACCCACCGAGGGTTATGCGGAGGCAATCGTGGTTCCACCAATTCTTACTGAGCATTTCAAGCTCAAGCACAGTCTCATTAATATAATGACTTCAGACCAATTCTTCGGACTTGAGAAAGAGAATCCTTATGACCACATTCGTTGGTTTAACAAAATAACTTCCACAATCAAATACAAGGATGTGCCTAATTCAGTGATTAAGCTTATGCTTTTTCCTTTCTCTCTTGCGGGGGCAGCCCGTCGTTGGCTTGAAAAAGAACCCCCTCGTTCTATTCTCACTTGGGAAGATCTTGTGTCCAAATTCATCAACGAATTCTTTCCCCCTCAAGAACGACAAACCTTCGAAATGAAATTTCTAATTTTCAACAACGGTTTGATGAATCGTTTCATGAGGCGTGGGACCGGTACAAAGATCTCCTTCGTGCTTGTCCTCATCATGGTTTCACCGAATTGCACCAACTTGATACTTTCTACAATGCCTTGAACCCGGCCGACCAAGATTCCTTGAATTCTGCTGCCGGTGGCAATCTTTTGGAAAAAAGTACTCAAGATGTGTTGGCGATTATCGAAAACAAATCCAAGGTCCGCAATTCACGAAACAAATCGGTTGTTTCTCAAGTGAAATCAAGTGATGGTAATTCTTCTTCTTCTGATATAGCCAAACTTACTCATGTAGTAAATCAGCAGACGAGTGCTGTGACTACCGCTATGACGGCTATTCTTAAACAATTTCAAGCTACCCCACCTCCAGCTTCCGTAAAAGCCGTTGAGGAGATTTGTGTTACTTGCGGTGGTCCTCATCCTTATTATCAGTGTCTCGCCGCCGATGGAAACACTTTCCCAGAATATCAGGATAATATTCAAGGATACGTTGCAGCAGCCACGGGTAACTACAATCAGGGTAATGCCGGTTATCGTCCTCCAGGTGTGGCTAATCAAACAAGACCACCGGGTTTTGTTCAACAAAACGGGCAAAATAATCAAAACCGTTTTAGCCAACCTCAAGGATATAACCGAGGAAACAATTTCAATCAAAATGCAAATTATCAAGCTCCAATTCAACAAAATCAAAGTGTTCCTTTAAGTGAGTTGGAGAAATTTAAGAAAATGAATGACGTTAACATGAAAGCCATGCAAACTCAAATTAACAATGTGAAAAATGAGTTAAGAAATGAAATGCAAAATCTTCGATTCAAGCTTCAATGCAATCAAACTAACAAACCTTAAGAACATGATAGGCTAGTATCATTCAATGAACACGGCGCTCTACCTCGGATTTCTGAGATCTCTCCCTAGCAATACCATAGTTTAACAACCGAAAGGTGACTTGAATAGCCATTACCACGCGAGAGGTCTTGTCTTGATGGAACTACCGTTCCAAATGCTCTCCATTCATAAAATCCGGAGGAGGATGAACGTGTAGAGGAGACTTTAACGGACCCGGATCATGGTGAGTATACCATTAAGGTCCCACCTCCTCAAGTCCAAAAAGCTAAACCTCCTTCTCAAAGAAACTTTGTGATTCACCAAAGGGATCCTCGTTACCCTCAATATTCCCATATACCTCCTAGAATGAACAAGAAAAGCAAAAAAAAAAAGATGAATTCCAAATAACACAAATTTTGGCAAATGTTTAAACAACTTTCACATCATAACTCTCTTGCCGATGGTTTGATTCTGATTACCTAAGATACCAAAGATGCCTTAAGTCATCTCCTTTTACCAACGAAGGAGAAACTATTAGAATGGCAAACACATCCCTCAATGAAAATTGCTCAGCGGTTATCCTAAAGAAGCTTCTCGAAAAGCTAGGTGACCCTGGGAAATTTCTCATTCCGAGTTTGGTTTCATTCAGGAGCTTAAAGTGCAAGGCCCAAGCCGATCCCCCCCCAGGTGCTAGCATCAACTTGATACCACTCTCGGTGTGGAAAGAGTTAGGATTACCCGAGCTTATTTCCACCCAAATGACTCTTGAACTTGCTAACCGTGATATTTGCACTCCGAAAGGAATTGCAAGAGATGTCTTTGTTCTGGTTGGAAAGTTCACATTCCCCGCTATTTTGTCATTGTTGATTATGAGAGCGATCCACGTGTCCCCCTCATTTTATGGGAAGACTTCCTTATGGACCGCACATGCTTTGATTGATGTTCATTGATAAAGAAATGAGATTCTCCGTGACGGTAATAGATAGACTAATCTTGAACATGGAGAAATGACACTAAATCAATCAAGCTATTCAAATGAACCTCATCAAGAAGCAATCAACATGAGATATCTACAATGTGTTAGATGAGAAAATTCGTAAAGATTTGGTTTGCAACAAATTCATTAAGTGGCAATCCCACAATTCTTCCTCTCTCTCACTTCTCATACCGACTTAACTTCATCGTAAGTTAATGATGATATCTTTGATCCGGAGGAAGACATTATTGAGAACTTGCTAAATCTTGATAAAACCAAAGATCTCCCTCCGTATCATGATAATCACTTGAGTGGCAATCCCACTCCAATTTCAGAACCCGAGACCAAGTCTTCTTCTTCTTCCCCCACACTTATTTCCCTCGAAGAAGGTGATTTAATTTAGGAAGAATTCGAGGCTTATCTCGCAAGTGATTCATTTCCACCAGGAAATAGTAATCCTTCATCTCTTCTCCCTCCTTTTCATAATTCATTAAGTGGCAGTAGTAACACTTCTTCTTTACCAAGTCTCCACATTTCTGAGACTACGACTATTTCTTAGGAGTTCGCCGATGAACTCGCTCATATCACATTTCCACCAGGAAATGATGATCTTCTCTTTGATGCCGAATCCGATCTTCGAGAATTAGAGTATTTGCTTAACCATGATCCTATCAAGGAAATGGATTCTATTCTCGAAGATTCGGTTGATGAAAATTCTATTAATAACAATCTTAATGATACCATTTCTGAGATGTTCACCGATGAACATGCTCTTGATTACTCATCCCCACCATTATGGGATAATTATGATGATGAACTTTTTGATCTTGAGCCCGATAATGACTATGTTTATGATGATCCATTTGACTTCAAGGAAGAGAAAATCAAAGAATCTAAAATTCGTGATTGATGACTTGAGATCCCCCTAGATCAAGCGAATTACTTCCTTTTTCCCGAGTGTGACTCGGTATGCTATTGGATTTTTCTGAGGTTGATACTTTTGCCTCGACAACAATCGAGAGGACAAGGTATTTTAATCCGGGTATAGTAGCACGAGGGGTAGGTTGGGAGTGTGCTCATTCCATGGAACCGCTCTTTTGAAGTCACCAACTTGGCAAACACCGGAATAAAATGTAAAGAAGACCACTAATGCTTCTTTAATTCTTGAGGATTTTATAATCCTCCTCTTTATGAACTTCCTTTCCACAAAGAATTCTAGCAGGAGCTTTACTCTCGTTTTCATTTGAAAATGAGGAAAAAGTCTTCAACCCCAGGATTCTCACTTCTAAAAGAGTTCATACCTCTCTTCTCCTGAAATTATCTCATTGGGGCACTAAAGCTTTCAAAGTCACCAAAATTCTTGAAAGGCCCGAGGAGGATTTTTCCTTGCTCTTACAAGAAGGACACCGAGTCTTTGATGTTCCTGGTCTCACTTTTATCCCCCTTGGACAAGCTCAAGTAAAGGGGATTTGGTCAAGCTAAGTGACCTAAAAACAAGCGATTCGTGGTGGAAAACCCATGCTTAGCCTAGTATTATCATCGAGTAGTAGTTAGTAGTATGGTGAAATGACTAATGTATTTGTTGTGTGAGGAGGCTCGCCTTATACCTTTCCGTGTTTTGTGTCTTGGTTGTATGTCCAGATGACCCAAATTTTTGAAGCCCTCTCGTGCTCGCGGTTTTTTAGTTTCCTTCAGTCACAAGAGCTTTCAAATCCTCAGCATTCATTTTGGGAATCTGATATCCAAAACTTATCGACAAACGTTTATCATTAAGCATACGTAATAAACGGCTTAGGATTTACGTAGAAACCCTTCTTAAAACATTTAGGACAATGTTTAGTCTAGTATGGGGGGATCTTCGATTTGATTATGCATGCAGCTGTTGTTTTCACGTAATCCCGTTTTTACCACCAAAATTTCAAAAAAAAAATAAAAAAAATTTCAAAAATAAAATAAGTGTTTTGTCATAATTTTGACTTTCCTGCTGGGTAAGAAAAAAGTAAATATTTGGACCCGATCGAGCGTGTTGAGCTCTAGCTGTTTCTTAACTTTTAGACAGAAGCGATTTTCGTATTGCGAAGGAAACGAAAAATGATTAAGAGTTAAGTATGAATTGGATACTAAATCAAGGATTATTTTGGAATCTTAAGAGCTCATGTGTGTAATCTTGTCGTTCTATTTTTCTCCCCATATAAGCTTCTACCGGCTAATATACTGCATTTTTGGAATTAAACTTAAATCGACAATTTTTTTATGTAGTTAATAGCAAAAAAATTATCTTATATTCAAATTTATTAACTTGAATTTTTTCAAAAAGAAGCCTTCCTATATAAAAAAAAATGATGATATTTGAAAAATTGAAAAAAAAAATATAATAAAATATAAACAGATGGGCTGATAAAAGTTTGTTGCATCTTGCCTGCTCACAACCGATGTTACAGCCTTCTAAAAGGTCGAAGGTTACAATCACATCAATGTTATGTTTAATATTAAGTGTGAATTAATAAATAGATCTATCTTTTGTATAATTTAAATATGCTTTAGAACTTTAGATATTCTATGTATATACGCATATGTTGTATCTAAAAACCTAAGAGTTTCTGAAACCTAAGGTCCGTGAGTCCCGATACTAGTCTCTGTGGGGTGTCAAAAGCCTGGTCACTTAGCCGCAAGGTTGGGATGTGCCGAGATGAAAGTTGCTACATGGGATGATCTCGCCTTCAAACTAATTATTCTCGGGTGGAACGTGAAACATAGAATTTTGCAAAACGTTGATCCATGGTTGAAATTCAAAATAGCACATACACCTAAGATATAATAATTGTCGGGAGTGAAAGCTCACAAGTTGCAATATGAGTAGTGTTCGCATCTTAACTCATATTTAGCGGTGTATTCCGTTTTTAAGCTTGGTTTGGAATAAGTGAAAAGTCGAGAACGATGAATTTATCCTTTTTGGGGCATTCTCGAATCAAAATGCATCTTGTTCTATGATCCCTAAAAGTTATAAAATATAAAATAACGGAAGTCAAATAAGTTAGTTAGTTGCTTAAAAAGAAAAATACAAAAATATGTGTAGGAATAAGTGTATATATTTTAAAAATGGTAAAAACGGGGCTTTTCGAAGCTATTGAGTCCAAACTCCCTTAGGATGAACACTTATACTACTTTTTCGAGTAATTAGTCGAGGGGATTAAAGAGTCATAGTTTTTCTATAAGTCTTACGTGTAGCATACTGCGTGAGGACACGCATAGTGTTTTAGTATGGGTGATTTTGTATGTGCTCTAAGTACAACATACCGTTTTCCATTAAAACCGGACTTAAATGACTAAAAACGTACCAAAAATACATTGTATTTGTATGTTTTCATTTATATTGTGCAGGAAACGGATATCCGAGAAAAGGACAAAAAATCAAGCAAAAACGGACAAAACTGAGCACGAAATGGAAAAGCGTGAAAAAGCCAAAGTCAAGTCATAGCCAAAAAGTCAACCCCAGAAAAGTCAAGATCAAAGCCGATGCCGAAAACGAAGAATACTTAATGGGTCGAGATAAGCCCATTAAGGATTTAATTGATGAAGACTAAGAGCTCATTAAACATAAAAATCCCAAAGTCCTTTTCTATCCTCTATAGCGACCACACGCCTCCTCATAGGACATTCTGTCTATCTTCGAAGGTGCTCAACAACTGCGCGAACACAGATCAACGTCAACACAACTATGCAGCGAGCCGATATTCTGACAGCGACACATCTATCCGTAAACATCTCATCAACCTCTCTCAACACGATAGAGGATGCAGATTTAGACCCCGTCCATTTCATACACCAACAAGCGCGTGCGACACTATCGATTCTTATGCGCGCATCTCGAGATACGTTAACAACCCCCTCAGCAGAATGGGAAGCTTATGCACTTCTCACTGACACAGCTAGACATTATCCTCATCATGGACCTCGAGATACACATCCGGTCGCCAGACAGAGGAGCAAACCTAAATGCGCACCGATAACATCAAAAACACACGTGTCTTATAAATGGAGCGCGTATCTCCACATGCAGCATCTCATTGTCATGACGTTAACACACGTCAACACGGAGAGTCGGTGGATGGATAGCTGCGACCACGTCAACATGCGGGTGAGAGATCTCTGGTCATCACTAGCCATATGACTCCTCTAAGATATCTCTCCATGGCGTGCGGGATCTAAACTGAATCATCAGGTCCAGCGACAGATACAACACACCATAGAGTGACTCATTCGAGGCGAACTGACTTTCTCATACTTATACGCTTCTAACAAACACACGTGGTGAACGCACAGGGAAGAATCTGACATCGATCTCATTCAAGGAGACACTCTGCTGCAGGCTTAACTCATGAGCACACAACGCTTCTCCGGTCTGTGTCCTATGCTGGCACTTATAAACGGCAACTTAATGCAAAAACCTCCACACAACAGCAATCCATAACAGACTTCGAGACTTTAGTCGGTTTGGGGGTTAATTGAGTTTAGTGATATGAGTTACAATGGATCTGAATGCCTTCACTCAGGCTGAGAAGTACATAACATTTGTGATTCACGCATTCATCGCGATAGCTCACAGTACACACATCACGAGACATTAGTTGACACAGGAATGTTCTATGATATCAGCTCACGGAGAAAGAAGGTACGAGGAGAGTGCCGCTTGTGTCGGTAGATCATATAACAGGCACGAGTCGTCTTTCTTGACATATTCCACACGTGCACCTTTCTAGGTAGCCTGACATACTCTTTTGTGTCTGAACCATAACTGTACTCAGTCTCACTTGATTTAAGATAACAGACAATTGGCTAGAAATGGTGCGTTAATTCATACTATCACACACATCATCTTTTGAACAACTACAGAGTTAGGTAGAGTTTCAGCGTTCTCACAGCTCGCGTGACAACAGTATCATGACTGTATGATTAAAATCGTGTCAGTAGAGGGACATGTTTTAGTGAAGAGATACTGACGAGTCAGTTACGTCAGTTGATGGAGAGAGAGAGAGAGTGATGGGGAATATAAAAGCATCTATCTGTCTATGTGTTATATAGCTACGACAGCACCTTGAATTAGTAGGATTATGTTTTTTGGTTTTTTATAAATCTAGATGACATCGAGCTGACTTAGTTGTACGCATTAAGGAGATTGGATTGTCGAGCGTTGCGTACACAGGAGAGTTATATATCCAGATGAAGAGGAGGCAGTCGTGGCTACACTTAGGGGAAACCACAGTCTCTAATTTCACATCTGAGGTATACTGTGGAGTGCACAAGTAGATGAGCCTCTCTTTGATATCTAGACTCATTATCGTATAGTGGCACTAGTATCACATTGACAAGCACAGACGAGTCTTAGGGTGCGTCAGTGGGATAAACGAATTCTATCAGATACATGTAGTATCTAGAGCGACAAATAGAGATAGTGGATGATTTAACGATGTCATTGTTCTCTCTAGGGATTAGCACTAGTTAATTAACTTGATCTAGTTAATGGATGACGTACATATTGATCACATTGACTACTAAAAATAGATGATGTGAGATGATTGCACACCTGAACACTGTGGTGAAGAGTGAATGAGGCGTGTAAGTAGCCATCTCTCTCAACAGATCAGTGGACGATGTATTATGAGTGACGAATATAGACAATCATTCTAGACACCAACACGATTCTAGGATATCACACAAGGGTAGGACTGAGTTGAGAGTAATTTTGGTGTTATCATTAGGTCGTACGATGTCATATGTGGACGTTAGAAGAGAACAAGAGTTGTTAAGCTAGAGAGACACAACTATTACATGTATTGATGTTACACACAGGAATTGTGTAGTGGGGAACTACAGATGATTAGGGAAAAAAGGATGATTTGTGGCACACGTGACACAGATAGAGATAGCTGGAACGTAGTGACACAAGCCACTTTATGTATCTACAGTGATAGAGGTAACACATCTGTTAGGACTGTGTGGTCTTGGAAGACAGTCACTATTATAGGACATTAGTATGTAGAGATGGAGTTATAATTATAGATGGATACAATGTGGGAGAGAATGAACGAGGTAGAGTGAGTAGTGGTTAGAGTTGATGCAGATGACTATTGTATTAGTGATTTGGAGTGAGAGACACTACGAGCTTTTGGTGGGAGGGTTGGGCACTATGGAGACGTATAGCTGTGACATTTTTTATGTGAGTGTGTCTAGAGTGCTTAGCACAGTTCTTATCTCAGTACAATTTGTCATAAATCTAAGATAGTCGGTTGGGGCTCTATTATGGAGGATTGTGGGGACATATAGAGAACAGACGGTGGTGGTTGTATGCTTGAGTGTCTTGTGGATGGGGTGAGACACGAGTATGAAGTATCTAACACAGAGGAGTGTATCAGAGCACGTTGATTTATCTGGGGCAGAGGTATCTATTGGACAATATGTGAGAGTGAGACCATGGTGGGGATCACTCTAGCACGTGTGATGTGTAGAGGTAACACACGCATTCGTGAACACGGAAGTTCAACTTTCTTGGCGAGTGATCACTTATTCGAGGTTCATCAGGATGCTTATAGAGAGAGGTAGGGAGTGTATCACTCTTATTGCTCTAGGAGAGGGGTGACAGAGTTGAGCAGAGGTAGTGACAGTTATCACTCACAGAGTCTCTCCAAGTATAGAGCGAAGGTACAAGTCTCTCATGCACTAAGTGGGGCACAATTTTTTTGAGGTCAGAACGTTGTACTTCTTTGGACTATATGAGGAAGCGGCACAGACGCTAGAGAAGAAGAGACGTACATGGTAGTAGAGGGGATGGAGACAGTGGGACACGAAGTGACACACAAGTTCATCACACAAGATGTATAGATAGAGTAAGTCTGTATCCGGGAGAGATTGGATTTGCGAGTTAGATAGAGTATTGGTAGTACGTGATAGGAGACACTAAGAGTCACGAGAGAGCTCACACGAGAAATGTGGCACACTAACAGTAGGGTTTATATATAGCAGTCTGCATTGTCTAGACGATGACTTGGGGTCAAGGGGTGGTAAAAACTAGATAGTCTGGTTATACACAGTCAACGATCAGCTGTGTATGATAGACTATTGCGAGTGTGTGACACACATGTGTAATAGCGAGAGGAAGAACAGATATAGTGGTCACTATGGGGCATTATTGTATTGTTGTATACAGTCTGGTCTAGGCTTATAGTTATTTTAGCGTGGATATCTGACTACATTTAGGTGTGATATATCTTTAATTGTGAGAGGAGGAGGATGAGCAAGATGAAATGAGGTGCAGAGTAGCATGGAAGAGGAATGAGGAGAATATATGTATAGGGATACAGGGTGGCTACACCAGATCATATAGGGCTAGGGACTACTAGTATCTAAGGAAGGAACGGTTGGATATCGTTATATGTCTACACAAGAGGGTGTCGACAGAGAGTCGGGAGCACATGAGTGCTTGCAGGTCAGTATGGAGAAGGACGTTTAGATAAATGTGGGTCTACGAGTGCGCGATATATTATCTTAGCGAGAAGGAGACTGTGTAGGTGGTAAGTAGATGTATACGATGACACATGATGTTTTGCACTACGATGGAGATGTGTGTCATTTAGAGATGGTGTGTTATTACAATTGTAATTCAACAGGGATAATGAAGGCGAATCAGAACAGAGTTCACTCTACTGATAGTTCTTCAGAACATTGAGACAGCATTGTGTCGAGAGTACACGAACTATCTGGGGTGGAAGGGGTATATGGTTTCTATTTGAAGTTTATTTTGGGTCTTGAGTCTTTATAGGAGAGACACAGCACACACGGAATTTTCTAGATGGTCATGAGAGATGGAACACTGTGATGAGGATCACACACACTTGGTGTGTATACGAGCACGTACATCTCTGTTAATACAGCTGTGTGGGGATCATGCAACACAAGGTGGAGGGAACAGTCAAGTTCAATGTGTCGACACACGTTTAGAGGCAATTAATTGATGATAGGTTTTTGGTATGTGATGAGACGCAAGAGAGTCTTCGAGTTTGAGGAGTGCCGACAATAACATGGGAGGGTAATTTACCTTATCTTATGTATAAGATAAGTTGTGACGAGGTGCAACTCACGTGAGTAGTAGCATTTATGCACTTGATAGACTGAAGGTACGCATAAGGGGACTAGGACAACAAGTGATAGAGAGTGAGAGTAGTGAGATCTATTCACAGTATAGTGGATGTGACATAGAGAACTAGGTGCACGAGCGTGGTGATAGCGAGTGATGGTGAAAGTGTGTGAGGGGGGTACAAAGGGATTCTGGTCATACAGGATGAGGATCTGAGGGTGAGAACAGAGTCACAGTATGGAGGAAATGGCTGTTCGTGTCAAACATAAAAGGAGTGTAGGACGCGTAGAGACATGAGTGTGGAGCGAGGGTCTGGATAGGATTGCGGAAGATCTAACTTATTGTAGTTGAGAGGGGTGATCTCTCTCAGGGACGCTGTTAGGTACCACACACAGAGGATGTGGTCGTGATAAGATTCAGCATGTTAGATCTAAGTGATAGCATAGCGTAGTGGGTGACACATTTAGAGATTAAGTGTGAGTCACTGCTGACCTCTTGACAGTGTGTATACTAAGAGAGCGTAGGCAGATACGTGGATCAGTTACGAGATGTAAGTGTGGGACATACGATGATCAATAAGATCTCTACTATAAATCACTATTGGAGGTGTGTGGTCTCACTTAGTGCATGGTGGCGAGATTAGAGGTTTAGGACGCAAGGAGAATTGGGCCGAGTCACTGTGGTGGATAGGAGGGGGACACAACTGATTAGACGAGTAGGTACGTACTCATCTTATACTTAGTGAGAGACATCACTATAGGAGTCTAGAGTACGTGAAAGCGATGGTCCAGAGGGGGAGACAAAATGAGAGTCTATGGTGAGCATTGTACTGAGCACGATTTGAGTCTGAGTAAGACACAAGTATCAGGGTCGGAGAGTAGGAGTGGGTGTGTACCTGATGTGATCTGATGATTTGTATGAGAAAGTGACGAGGTGATTATTTATATTCTGTGACGCACAATATGAGGACACACATAGATATACCAAGGTGGTGAAGGGTGGGAAGAGTAACTGGAGATGTGAGGATTGAGAGAGCAGATCTGATACAGGTGGTAAAGCTCAGAGGGGTGATGTCAACAGTAGTGAGGCTTGTCCTTTTTGGCTAATTCACACACACTTTGTGGGGATGTGGAACCTGACAAAACTGTACTGTAGGAATAGATAGGAGTAGCGCTATAGATATAGGATGCACGTATACCGCGTGGGCAGATACAGAGAGACGGCGGTCACGTGTAGTTGTGGGGTTCATGCGGATACTAGGATGATGGTGGTATGTACGGAGACTTCAGGACATTTCTCTTCGATTGTTAGGGTAGAGGAGAGGTGAGAGGTCTGTTATTATAGTGTGGTGAGAGTCAGTAGGGGTAGGGGACAGGTATGTGTATGTTTTTTTGGGTGGTTTTATTTTATTTTTTTTGGTAAAATTTGATGTTTATGTCTTCAAGAGGACAGCAGATAGGCGAACAACTGTATTGGATGTGTGTCTCTCAGCGAGTTGGTGGGGAGGGGTGGTAAAGCAGCGAGTAGTATCACTGTTAATTGACGGGTCACCACATGAGGACAGAGTCTACATACTATAGAATGCCGTGGGTGCATCTTCTCACATGGAGCAGAAGTACACACATAGGAGTATTCAGGCGATAGGTTGGGGATCACAACATCAGAACATGTGTAGATTTTACATTGTGGGAGTCACACTCTGAGGGGGAGAACAGATAGGTAGCGATCTGAAGTGACTTGTGATACACACACATTCGGCGCAATTGACAGAGGCTATAGAGGGCTGTGCGTGAGGTCGTAGAGTGTCGTTTGGTTATCGGGTGCACACACACACACACACACTAGAAAATTGGTTATGAACAAGGGATACTGAGACTTATCAGTGAAGATTATGCGCTGCTAGTGCGTTCGGCTATTCACTCAGAGAGTTGAGTATGGAGAGATAGAGTGTAATCTGAGGTGTCATATGACGTATCTCAAGAAGTGAGATGGACTCATTGACACACTAGTCTCAGGGTGTAGCGCACACGAAATGATAGGACTTTGTAGGAAGGGTCTAGATTACGATGGCGAGGCGATGTGGTTCAGAGTGGAGAGAGATACATCTAGGAGGCTAGCTGCATTATCTTGCATCATTGAGAGAGAGACGAGAAGGAGTAGGATCTCTTCTCTGCGTCACGGGAGAAGTGCCGAGTATGGTGTGTAGACTCATAGCAAGAGATTATTCACACTACTTTACGCTTACTTAAGAAGAGAGAGACAAGGGGATATTTCACTCTGAGACCAATATCTATGATACGATGGAGGGCAGGGAGAGGGTGATACGGTTTGTGAGAGCGAGAGACATAAGGGGACACTTCTATTGTGTATCACTGACATGAGAGTCATATCAGGATACTTCTTCTGTAGACTGTGGAGGTGTGGCTAGGATATGCATAGGGTAACGTCGATATCATCTATAATGATGTGCACAAGAGAGTGGTCTTGATCTAAGTCACATATATTTGGGTGGAGAGAGTGTACTCGGAACGCGGGTTTCACGAGAGCTAGATACGACAACACACAAGACTAAGGGATTCATAGTCTGTTGAGGAGATGGGGAGTGCACTTTGTGTCTAACGGTTCAGGACACAGGGTAATGCATCAGGGATGGATGTATACGTATGAGATAGTAATAGCACGTATTGCGCTCGAGACAGAGTGTATGATTGTGACAGGAATAACGTCGCGAGAAGGAGATGACGGGGGCTGAGTGGACATTGCACAGTAGGATGAGTGCACTGAGACATAGGTGTTGGAGATTACGACAGATATAGAGGAACAGGCTATATAATTGTACTGGACAGGTATAAGGGAAGCACAAGCTAGGACAACTTATACAGAGTGACAGGCACAGGGACTCGAGGAGAATGTGTCTAGTGAGAGGAGGGGATGACACTTGAGGTTATGAGGCACACAGTACAATTATTGCGGAGGTGCTATCTTCGATACTCAGACAGAGCGGTGAGAACGAGAGGTGTTGGAGGTGGGAGCACACGTGAGGAAGAGTACATAGTGGTCAGTGTGGACTGAATCATTTGGTTAAAGTGTTAGAGGTTGTGAATACAGATAGAGCACACAGTGAGAAGAGCTGTGTATACTAGTCTCTTGAATTAGACAAGGGATGACTTGATGTGACAGTCTGAATAGTATAGGTTCAAGCGTCATAGTGAATTTAGTCTGGTGTGGACCACGGTTTAGCGGAGGGTAGGTTTGATAGGTCTGAGTCAGTGTGAAGATCTATCATAATGTGAATGTTCAAGGTTGTGTAGTCATTTGGATAGACAGTGTGTTGTGTAGTTGTAGGGTGGGTGGAAGTAGCTCAGGATTTTAGGCATGTTGCGTGACTTGGGGCAGTTATCTCTAGATGATCAACTTACTGGTATCTATATGTAGTCTAGATATGTGAGGGAGGTGGAATTCACTTCTACAGGGAACTCATGACATAGGAGTAGGTGACTCACAAGGTACGTCCTTTTTTTATGTCATCTATTCTTTTCTACTCTGGGCTTATCATAGATAGGATGATCTGTAGCGTGAAGATAAGCGGTGTGCGAACAATCTAGTGTGGATAAGGACTTCATCCTGTTGTTGGGATGTTATGTTGGCTTGGTCATCAAGGAGTCAGTGTATGGGTGTGATTCTAGTACATTGATCCTTGTGTTGGTGTGTGTTGTGTGTGTGTGTGTGTGGTGTGTGTTTGTGTGTGTGTGTGTTTGTTGTTGGGGGTTTGTATATTTGGTGGGGGGAAGGGGGGGTTGTGTTGTTGGTTGGGGGGTAAAAGGGAGTTAGGGGTGTGGGAGTGTGGGGAGAAAGTTATTGGTTTTTGGTGTGGGGGGGGAGTGGAGATGGGTGTAGGGGTTTGAGGTGTGTAGGGGTTGAGGGTGGTTTGGTTTAGGTTGGAGTTGAGATTGGTATGGGTTTTGTTGAAGTGGGTGGGGTGTGGAGTTGGGGGAGAGTTGGGAGGTGAGGTTGGTGGGTTTTGGGAGTTTTAGTGTTTGGTGAGGGGGTGGGTGTTGGATGTATTGTTATATGTGGTGGAGGGGGGAGGGATTGAGTAGTTGTTGGTGGAATGGGGAGGGGGAGAAATGGTGAGGGGGGTATGATAAGAGTGTGTGTTTGGGGGTTGTTTTTTGGGGGAGGGGGGTGGGGGTTGTTTGTGATTGTGTTGGGTGTGATGGTGGGATTTGTGTTGTTTAGTGGTGTATATGATGGTTGTATTTTGGGTGGATTTAGTGTGGGTGATGTGTTTGATTGTGGGGGGAGGTGGAAGTGTTTGTGATGTGGGGTGTGGGTTTTGTTTTAGATTGATGATGAAGTTATGTGTTTGTGGTTTGATGGGTAGAGGGAAGGAGAAATTAGTTTAGTTTAAGTGGGTATATTAGACTTCTAAAAGGTCGAGGAAGTTACCCAAGTCGAATATGGTTATGGCTACATCTTGTCGGAGGCGTGGCCGATGTTGTAGCCTGTCTAAAGGACTGAGGTTTAATATGTTGCTTATTTTTTTGTCTTATATTTGTACCTTAAATAGCCTAAGGGTAGATGGGTTGGCAAATAAATTGGTCCATTCATGTCGTAAAAGAGCCTTAGGGTATATGACATGAATGGTGCCTTGCTTAAGTAGCCTAATAAAAGCCAAATTTTGGTTGCCTCGATGTGGACTTTAATCTTGATGACATTTGATCTTTTGAAAAGGGCTAGGAGCTAATTATTGTGTTCTTAACCGTTACACTTTATTTTTGGAATTAATAAGTATCAAAACAAGTCTTAAAGAGCCTTCGGGTATATGACTTAAGTAAAATCTTGAGATACAAAAGTAGGATTTGCGGGAGGAAAAGTAAGTACACAATTAATATTTATGAGTAGTGTTAGTGTCATGACTTGTAATTGACAATGATCTTGTTTTTAAGCTTAGCATGGGAAAAGTGAAAAATCGGGGATGATAAAGTTATCTTTTAGACACTTAATTGTGCTTTTTATTCTATGATCCTTAAAGTTACCACAAGGTAATGAAAACAATACATTATGTCAACACAAATAAGTTGTAGTTAGGTAGTTAATTATCAAGAAAAATCATAAAAAGAGAAAAAATCTTTGAAAATGGGAAATCGGGTGTTTTATAACTTGTGATCTCTTATCTCTCTCAAAAAAAAAAATATTTGCTACTTTTCAAAGGTTTAGTTTGGGGAAGTTTCGAGGTATTTGGTTATAAGGCATGTGATATTGCGTGAGGACACGCAATCGTTTAGTTTGGGGAATTTTGATAAGTGTAAAATACACATATCCGTTCCCAAAACAGACCAAAAATGGCAAAAATATGCTTGTATTTGTGTTTTGTGTGTGCAGGTACGGATATATCAAAAATCACAAGAAAACCATCAAAAACAAGCAAGCACAGACACGAGAACGGAAGAGTGAACAAAAGCCGGAAGCAAAGCCAGGAAAAGTCAAACCCTCAGTCAAAGTGGTCAAATCATGGTCAACAAAAGTCAACAAGACCCAAAATATTCCATTTAAGCCCCTCAACTTTCAGAAAAATCCATAAATGGTCCCTAAGCCTAAATGGGCCTCACCCGGATTCATAAGCCCAAAACCATAACCCAACTCCCTTTTTATAAACCACAGGGACTAATCTTGCAATTTCTCAAAATCGTTTTATAACTATACCTTGAGACAACAAAAGAGAGGGACTTAATTTGTCAAAGGGCCAAAGTTTAAAATTAAGTTACCCATTTCAGTGGCGCGAAGACTTAATTACTGTTCATTCGTCTCTCCCGTTTCACCAAGCAGTCAAAACAAAGGGCAAATCCAAATCAAAGGGTGCGTTAGTCAATTCAAGAGCTCCTTAACACAAATGAAGGGTCAAATCAGTCTTTATCAAGGGATTACTTAACCTCTCTCATGATCAAGCCACGTCAGCTATAGAGAAAGCACACTTAGTGGTGGGATTTTGTGCTAAACTACTCACACAACTAGCACAATGACTCCCCATTGAAATGACACGTTGGGGATCCTCAGATACACACAAAAAAATAATCAACGCTCAAAATGCATTTGGCAATGATTAGAAGAATCAAGGGTGCGGATAAAGGCTAGGAGAATGGATTCAGGCGGCCTAGAAGCTTCACTCGGTGCTAATAAAATAGCCTCTCACACACACAAAGGTTCCTTTATCTTTTCCTTTTCTAGTTTTTAGCATAGTATAGTTTTTTAAGCTTAATGTAATTTTTAATCATGTTGGTAATTTTCTTTTTTAAGGAATGTAATTCAGTTTTTACTAATGAAATTTAGTTTAACTTAGTTATAAACTCTCTTTTCTCTTATTTCATAAGCTTTCTAAAATAGCCAAAGTGTTTCAACAAGCTAATAAGCTCATATTAAGCTCTTTCAGTCTATAAGCTAAAATAGAGCTTATTAAAATTGTCTTAATCATACTTAAATTCAATAAATCAACTTAAGTTCTATTTTCCTTTGGATTTGAATTCATGAGCTTATTTGGAAGAGAGATCAGAAAGGGAAGGATCTCTATGGACTTAACTCTAGCATTATTTATAAGCTAGAAAGCTTGAAAGCTGACTTTCAATAGGACCTCTGTTTAGCTAGAGGAAGTAAGCAAGGTGCTCACTTTATTTCACCTTGTTTATAGATAGATAGTTGTCTTATTGCTATAATAACCTAGATCTCTGCTATAATTGCTATTAAGTTAGCTTATTAGTGCTTATTTGTGGATCATATAGCTTAATAGTCCTAATATTTCATCTGTTTTTTATTTTCTTAGTCTAGATAAATAGTTCATATATAATTTGTCATAGATACTTAAAAAACCAAAATATAGAAATTAGTTAAACCTTAGATTATTGCTTTATTAGTTGTTAATAGAGTAATGAGGTTTGTTATAAGCTGAAAAATCATCTGGTGTTAGGCTCATTGAGTAAATAATTTCATTTCATGAAGCTTTTAAATCAGTCAATAATCAAAGGGGTTGTTGGCATTAAGCTGAGTTTGACCATCAAAAGTCAAGATAAGTTGTGAATTTTGCTTGGGATCAGTTTTAAAATCATTTTTAAACATCAGTACAATAGTTTTTAAGGTTATTTTCAAATCCGTCAAAGTATGAGTTATTATCTAAAGCTTGCAACCAGGGCACTTTTACCTATTCCTTAAGATTGGAAAAATAGATCTAAGCCCTCCAAGGCTTAATCTTCTTGCATTGTAATTTTTTTTTGCCCTCAATTGGAGTGTGTCTTAGTGCCAGATCACCCCAAGTAGGCAAACCTGCACTATAATTTTTTGCACTTAGCAAAAGTGCATCAGCAGAACTAATAGTAGTCCTACAGTCACTTTATGGCTAAGTTCAAGGCTAGTAATCATTGGTTTTGAGATCTAAAGATTAAAGTAGGAATTTAATAGTTATAGGCGTTAATAATAGATTAAGACTTTAATTTTATTTTCTAGCTTATTTTCCTAGCTTATTTTACTGTCAAAATTCAACTAAGAGAAACCAAAAGACCAAAAATAGTAGATAGATTAAAGTAGTTTTTTAATTCAAAATTCTAGCTTAAAATTATTGATTTTATAGTTTAAATAGATGGATAATAAGTAGTTTTATAAGTTCTCAAAAGTTCATAATCTAGTTTAGCTTATTAGGTAATTTAGCTACATGATTATAGTGCATTTTTGCTTTTGGTTTAGAGTTTGCTTATTTTAATCAACATTTTAGCTGCTCTAAAATGTATCCATCAGTTCTTTTCTCTTTTCATAATAAGCTCATGCACATCACAAGCTTTCTAAAACGTCTCTTGTTTTAAAGTTTGAGCTTATTTTAAGCTTTTTACAAGCTTTTTAGTAAATCCAAAGGTAAACACCTAGTTTCTGTAATCAGCTTATTGATAAGCTCTTATTGATTAGCTCTTATTTTCTGTAAACAGCTTAATAATAAGCTGTTTAAGAGCTTATTAGTGGGTTTCAGACCATAGTGATTTTGTTAAAGTTATTCTTGCCAGCTTATTCTCCAACTTTGCTCTTTTAAGTTTTTCCTAAAAAGCACTTTTTTAAATCTCAACTTATTTTTAGGCTTTAAGGGACTTGGGGTGTAATCGGGCTTGGCCTCAGGGTAGGTTTTGTAATTTTGATATTTGCTTGTTAACTCAGTTAGTTCCCCGTTTGACTCTTTGTTTTCACTATTAGTCCTTTAAGGTTTTTCATAGTTAGTCCTCAGTTAGTTATAGTTAGTTAGTTTTTAATTTTTAATTAATAATTAGGTTAAATTTTTAATTAGTTTAATTAAAGTTTATTAAAAAGATAAAAATTAGGGCTTTTATTTTTATTAAATTTCTGCATATTTTCTTTATTTAGTGTAATTTTTATAAAAATTTTAGGATTTTATTTTTAATAGTTTTATTATTTTTATAGTTTTTAATTAGTTTAAATTTTAGAAAAATCATATCTTTTAATCTAAAAAGCCAAAAATAGTAATTCCTTTTTCTAAAATTTTCTTTTTACTTATTTTACTTAGGAAAAATATAATTTCAATTATTTTCTATTTTTTTATGCTTTTAGTCCGTTAGTCCTTAAGTCTTTTACACAGTTAGTCCTCTAAGGTTAGTTTTAATTTAGTTTTTATTTAGTTTTATTTAATAATTAGGGTTGGGGTTGGAAGTAGTGTAATTAATCTTTTATAAAAAGATATAAACAAATTTAGGCTTTTGTGTTTTATTAGAAATTTTTTGCAAATTTTCTTTAATTAGTGTAATTTTTTATAAAAATTTTAAGACTTTTTTTTTTAAGTGTTTGATTATTTTTCTCTAGTTTTTAATGTTAGTTTAAATTTTAGAAAAATTCATATCATTTTAATTTAAAAAAGCCAAAAATTATGTTTGCTTTTTCCTAAAATTTTCTTTTATCCTAATTTAGGTTTAGAATTTTAGTTTACATTTTTAGGGATTAAAATTAGTTTACTTGCTTAATTGTCACGTTTAATTTGTTTCCCGTATTAGTTTAATTGTTTAATTGTTTTTTTTATTGTCCATGTTAATTGTTGCTTTTAATTTAGTAGTAATAGATCATCAAATCATTTATTTGCTTATTCAAATCAGAATCCAAGCTTAAACGAGGTTTCAATTTCACTAGTCATTGGGGATAACGACCCGGGGTGATGTGTATTTACCGGTTCTAATGTTACCTTTTTATATAGTAATTTATATATAATTTTTGAGAGTGAGAATTTTATCAAGGATAACTTGGTTAATTTTCTTAATTTGCTCTTTTAAAGTTAGAGTTAGAGAATAATATTTGTGCTGTGTGTAAAAAGATATCCAAGCTTCCTTGTGTTGCTTCTGCTTCCACGTTGTTGGAAAACTTTACGTACATCTTCTCTTCCTTCAGTGACTCTACGATCATCTTCACGTGCGACTCATACTCCTCCTTAAACTTCGGGTCGGTTTAAAATATCGTTTGTATATATACGTTAACTAGCTTGTCTATATACGACCATGCACACCCGGCTCATTAACTCTATGAAAACCGTTGGTGCATTGGTTAACCCAAAAGGCATAGCCATAAACTTCAACGTGTCCACTTACGGCTGATCCTAAAAAACTGTCGTTGAGTAGCTACGTCATCCCCTGTGCACTCCTCCAATTGGTGAATTCACATCGATTTTCTATCTACTCTTTTCGAGATAATCTATGCGTGACATTCTACAAACTACCCAACTTTCTTTCACATAACCAAGCAAATACAGACGCTTCCCACAACAAGTTACCTTTCGAACCCACCATGTACCTTTGGCAACCCCTGCAATTCATTCCACACCTCTTCTGCCTTTCTAAACGACATTAAACGACATGAGCCTTCGCATTGTTTCGGCGTCGGCTCCTTGTACTAATTCCTTTCGAAATCCTATTCTACGACGGAGGGTTAAAACTACTGATTCCTTAGGACATTTTAATAGGCTCACATATACAAGATATCATCATAATGTCTTATACTCATCTTCATTGGTACTCCTACGAGGTGTCCTCGTATCCTTATTTAGTTCGTTTTCTCCACAGATAACCTTAAGCACTTACATAATTCCATTGCATTTTAGTACTACCTTCTCGTGGGGACATTCCAGATCTCAAGCCTTATGTCTCAAACAACGTGTGGTCTTCCTTTACGATTAACTTCAAATCTCTTATAACTAAGAGGTACTAATCAAAGTAAAACGAGAACTTCTTAATTCCTTAACTTTGGGAAGTTGCGTCTAATTCATATTCGCTTCAGCTACCCATTAATCGCACCACCCAGAAGTACAGTCTTAACATCAACTCTAGAACCCAGTGCATGAGGAAATTTTCAAACTTTCACATTTGCACAATGTGTATGGCCCAAAAATCACCGATTCCAAAAAGAAAAAATCAAGCCGAATGTAAAACGTCGACAGAAAGGAACGAAACCTGTATCCGAACCGCTAACAAACGCATCAACGATTTGCTAGAAAAACCTCCGTAACGAATAATTCACGTATCACGACCCATTAATTAGTGTGAACGATTGTGTAAGAAGACCTTTAGTACCAAAAAAACCGATTTTACCCAAGGAAACTGTGTGCCCTCATAACCTTTTACCAATCATTTTATAACAACAATGAGTATCACCTTAGTTAATAATGCAAATAATTTTTAAGTGTAAAAAAAAATTTATATAAAAATTTTCATTAATACTATTTTAATTATTGGTTTTCATAAAAGAAATCAAAGTGATTTTGAAAAATAAACGTCGTTGCATTTTATTTATATATTTAGTGGATTCTAAAAGGAAGTTTTTATAAACTTAAACAATTTTGGTGTATCAACTACAACTAACTTACATTTCGAAATGAATTTTATGACTACAGAAAAAAAAAAACATCATGATAGCAAAATAGACTCCAAAATACCTTAAGATATCCAATACCAGAATATTAATTTACTTGAAAACGAACACGACAAGAACTCTTACAAACCAAACACCATTAAGGACTCATCCATACCAACGGGTCTTTGAATGCCCAAACCAAAAAGAGTATCGTACCTTTAGAACAAAGGTAAAACAAATCAATATGCCTGAAACGGATGAACCATAGACACCAGTTCTATGATAACACCCTTGAATACCAACACGAGCGTTTTGGATATCTAACGGTGACAACGAGATATCGAACAAATTAAGAATCTGCGATACAATACCAACAGGTATCCGATGTATCCGCATAACGATAGATGAAAGGGATCCGCTTACCATCTAACGTGTCAATCCCCAATCTAAATATAATCCACCCAATCGGTTAGAGAGGAATTTCTACCACAACAACCATCTCATAGGATCTCACATCACATCATACTACTACCATTACACAACTATCAACTTATCCTTACATAATACATCATAGCAACATTGATCAATGCAATCAAAGTCACAAAGTCACGTTGTTGTGTTGCCTTTTAATTATGTTCGCTGACGTGCATAATTATAATTGCTGACCTTTTTTACATAGTGTACTTACTTCCTAGAAGACACACATCTCAAGATAGCAGAATCTACACATAGCACTTAAAAATTAATTCCAATATACTCAAACATGATACTCCATTCAACGAACCATAAAAATCCCTAATAGATTTTTAAATAACCCGCAAGCGAAACCAAAGTCACACGTGACCCAATAATATAAAAGCAATCCTCGATTATGAACGCATCGAGGTGGTAGAAAAAAGAAAATTAAAACTTTATGTTGGAGCCTCGCTTGGGTTTGACTTTTCTCTCTCAAGTCACCCAAAACTCGCGAGGTCCAGTGAGGTAAACAATCTCCCAACGATATCTCTAGGGTAGGGGCTCACCCCGCTCACACACGCATAAGAAAACAAAAAAGATCTAAACACGCTACATCCCCCCCCATACAACCCCCCCCCCCCCCTCACGGGGAAGACACTGGTAAACGCACTAAAAACAATACAAAGGTGTGTTGTATATGACTATTAGATCCCCTAATGAAAGTAAGTATATAATTTATATTATATAGTAGTAATTCACAAATAGAAAGAATTTCAATGCTTTTAGGTAGCCTGGGAAACTTACTCGGGTTATAGTCACAAAGAACTACTTATTGCCCTAAAATGCAAACGTATTATGATGGACCCTTAAGCTATAGTCTAGGTTCAACCACCTAGTTCTCTATAACCAATGGCACTGATACCAATCTGTCATACCCCGCCAAGGCAGAAACGCGAGGCGTAAATGTAAGAATGGTTTCTCAATACAAAACTCATGGTGTCTTATAGAGAATACTAAAATGAAAACTAAAGTAAAGCAAAGACACAAAAGTGTCTTAACAATACCTAAAACTAATGGTGTCTGGTATTAAGGAGAAAGAGGTCTCGTCATAAATGAATGCAAGAAATACATTATCCAAAGACAATTCATGCAATGCATTTAATTCAATCAGAAAAATTAAATAGAACTCCAAGCTTCACTACTGGTCCTCTTCTAGCCCACTTTCGCTCTATTATTAGCACCATTAAAGCTACTTGTAAATGAAGCTATAAAATGCAACATAATGTTAAGCTCGGAGAATCATTAGGTTTACGACATAAATTATGACGGGTAACTTGTCGTTACCCTCCAAAAATGCATAT
This sequence comes from Tanacetum coccineum, assembly GCA_026074375.1. NCBI lineage: Eukaryota > Viridiplantae > Streptophyta > Magnoliopsida > Asterales > Asteraceae > Tanacetum > Tanacetum coccineum. The sequence continues at coordinate 26,149 of BQNB010078173.1, forward strand.
TCTAAATGAGGTGGCAAGTCCTTGAGTTCAACCTCAGGGGGCTCATTAACTGAAGAGTTTGCTTCACAAATTTTAAGATCTTTTCGAGTTTCTGGAAAATAATTTTCTTGATTGGGAGGTGGTGGTGAGGGATCACTATTAAGAATTGCTTCGAGGAGAAGTATGTCCCCATCAGGGTCATAATATGTAGGATCAACTTCCGGTGAAGTTGGATCATCCTCTATAGCAAGAAAAGAGTCGGCTTCTTCGAAAAGGAGAAAATCACTGTCCCCAAATGGAGTTAAAGTAGGAGAGGTGGTAGAAACGATTGGATCATAGTAAGGAGTGGGATTGCCACTCGAGACCACATTTGAGAAACCAAGAACTTCTTGAGAGTATTCTTCACAAGCCATATCAATGACGTCAATTCGGTTTGCCGTCATATGATTGTAATTAGCCGTGTATCTCGAAGTTTGGTCCAGATTGAATGTAATGGCCTCTCTGCCAACACGAAGGGTTATCTCGCCCTCGTATACATCGATTAATGCACGACTTGTCTTTAAGAAACTCCTCCCGAGAATTAGAGGTACTCGGGGGTCTGGCTCAAAATCGACGACTACGAAATCTGCAGGAAATTGGAACTTTCCCACCGTCACATAGACGTCTTCAGCGATACCGATTGGTTCAGAGATTGAACGGTCCGCTAATTCAAGCGTCATGCAAGTCGGGGTTAGTTCGGGAAGAGAGAGAGTTTTCCAGACGGAATATGGCATAAGATTAATGCTTGCACCAAGATCGGCCAAGGCGTTGCATGTATTAATCCCGGAAAATTCACAAGGAATGAGAAATCGGCCAGGGTCTCCAAGTTTCTTTGGTAACTTGTTTAGGATGACTGCTGAGCAATTCTCATTCAATGGGGTTCTAGCCATTTCACTCAACTTTTCCTTGTTTCCGATTAAGGTTTTTAGAGTCGAGGCGAATTTTGGCATAAGCATCAAGGCATCCGTAAAGCTAATTTCGAAACTCAAATCCCGAAAGATTTCATAGAATTTCTCAATTTGGTCGTTAGCTTTCTCACGACGTCTTTCATCATTTCTTCTTGAAGGAAATGGAATCGATGCTTTTTGGTTAGGCCTTGAAGCACTAACTGGAGCATTTGCGGGTTCAGAGATTGATTCATGATGGACAATAGGGACAACCGGAGGTGGGACGTCTTCGGTGCTTCCGTTATTAGTAGGATGCATCGTGTCCTTTGTGACCTCGGGTTCACGTTCTACTACTTTAGGAGAAGAAGTAGTATGAATCGCGGGTCCCTTGTAAGCTACACCACTTCGAGTGGTAATACCCTTTAAATCCTCTTTCGGGTTAGTAACAGTGTTACTAGGAAGAGTTCCCGAAGTAGAGGCGGTATTCATCTTGATGAAGTTACCTAGCATACTTTCAAGTCTTTGATTTGAAGTAGCCAAGTTGTTCAATTGATTTTGCATGTTTTGACCTTGAGTTTGCATGTTCCTCATCACAGCATCATTAGCTTTTACGTAGCTATGGAAATCTTCCTTTGATACACCTTGAATCTGAGGGGCTGGAGCTTGATAGGCGGGAGCTTGATAAGCAGGAGGTTGAACAACCTGAGGTCGATAGATTTGACCTTGATGAACCGGGGATTGGTAAGCTGGAGCTTGATTGAAATTCCCTCGGTTTTGGTTGTAACGATTCTGATTGTTTCCTTGATTTTGCACATGATTGTTTTGAACGGGAGGAAAACCGGGTGGTCGAATTTGATTTGAAATCGGGGCTCGATAACCGGTGTTTCCTTGGTTGTAGTTAGCTGCGGCTGCTTGAGAGACATATTCTTGGATATTATCTCTATAAACATTGCCAGAAGTGGCTGGACAAGTTTGGTAGGAATGAGCACCACCGCAAGTAACACAACTTTCCTCAACCGCTTTGACAGGAGTAGGAGCGGGAGATTGATTTTTCTTGTCAAGGAGTAAAGCTTTCACCATTTCTTTTAACTCAGCAACTTCGGAAGAGATTCCGGGGGTGGAAGTGCTCGCACTCACTTTGGCAACAACGGGTTTGTTGCGTGAATTACGGACTTTGGACTTGCTTTCAATGATTCTTAGGCAATCACGAGGCATTTTGTCCAAAAAGTTGCCACCCGCGGCGGAATTTAACGAATCTTGGTCGTTAGAGTTCAAGGCATTATAGAATGTATCAAGTTGATGCAATTCAGAAAATCCATGATGTGGACATGCCCGAAGAAGATCATTAAATCTATCCCATGCTTCATAAAACGTCTCATCAAATCTTTGTTGAAATCTCGTGATTTCATTTCGAAGATTTGTGGTTTTGGAAGGAGGGAAAAATTTGTTGATGAATTTGGAAACAAGATCATCCCATGTTTGAATCGATCGAGGGGGTTCTTTCTCCATGCGAGAAATCAGCAACAATTCTTCTCACGTATGCAGAATACTTCATAAACCATGCTAAGTTAAGTAGTATACACTACTTTCCCTTGGAAGTTGACATGGTAACATCAAAGTCAACTAAGTCCCGGATGTACACATTTTCCCCCATGATGGTTGCGAACACTCGGAAGCATCATTGTCGTGTACGTCCATATACTCGAGAAGTTCTTGTCTTAAGCACAAATCTTGAATCCCAAACGAAGCATTACTCTCTTGTCTTCAGAAATCGTAGAGGAAATGAAGCAAGAATCAAGAAAACTTGGTATAATCAAGGTCTTGTATATGAATGTCGTTGAAGAACTTTGAAAATTGTACTTAGACTGTGAAGTACCATTGTCTTGGAATCCCGTGAGAATTGCTGATTACATCTCAACCTTGAAACTCTCTGGCTAACTTTACCAACCTCGAATTCTGTCGGCTATTGTTGTGACACTTGGTTAGTAAACCCGATATACCAAACTTGAAAATAAAGTAAAATCCCCCAAATTTGTTACTTAAACTTGCACTGTTGTTGATTGAAGAACGGTGCAAGATTAAATCTATAAGTACTCTATACCCAACCAGAAAAGTATAAGAAGTACAACACCTCTTGAAATTATCCACATCGTCTTCTGCGTGTGACACTGAGTACTACAATGTAACTCCTTTAAGTGATAGCTATAACCCGTGAGCACTACAATGTAACTCCTTACATCAGGAAATAACTAGATAATCCAAGTCTTAATCATAAACCGTATACGTTCAGGCAAGTCATCAATCGATAGATTGGGTTTAAAGAAAAGGGGTAGAAAATAGAAGGAAGTCTCGATGATGAAATAAGTAGACGCCTTCGTGAAACCCACTTCAAGCTCAAATAAGGGATACCAAATCAACTTCGTGATCACTTGTCATCGTAATCCGAATTCTTAGCCGTTTGTTGTTTTAGTGAATCTTATTCAGGTCGTTTTTAGTGTTATGTATTGTGTTTGTTGTGTTGTTGTTTGTGAATGTCGTTAAACTAGGACAAATGTTATTTTTGAATGTCATTAACGGATAAACATCGTCTAGTTCAACTTGTCATGGTAGTGTTTTAGTCTCGGCTTAATCCGATAAATACAAGCCCAATATGAATAGACCATAAACGTTCAACCCAATTGTCAATAAACAATACTGCAGCCCATATTTAAATTTAATTACTAGGCCCAATCATACACAAAGACTTGGTCCAATTTGTATTGTGCAGATACCGAACCTGATATTCTCAGCTCACACTTTTCATTAAAATACAACCCATATCTTTAAAGTATGAATCCAGCCCACTACTCCTTAATATTTTTGGATGAGAAAAATGAGGCCCAATTATTCTTCAATAAGCCCCGGCCCAGTACCATCCCACTACTCGTGCCATATAATTAGGGTAGTAAATCCTTAATCTTACATACAGATAACCCTAATTATATCTTCACCCGCCCTCATCTTTATTGATACGCAGAAAAAAAACTTTTATCATCCACTAATCTTCATAATCAATAAGATCTCTTTGTTTCTTATCACTTTTGCATACAAATCTCAAAACGGACGACACACAAACTCAATCAAGAGCAAGTACCAAACAAATCCCAATCTTATATATTCGTGACAGCCTTGCATCTTTCTGCCATAATCCGTATAACAAACATGTAGTTGTTTCTCATTTCCGCTTCAAGATCCTTTTGTGGGTTTCGGGTAGGTCATTGATTGTGTTTTGTGTTATGTCTTATAATCAAAACAAAGAAAAGTTTATAACATACATGTTATCAAACTATCTTTATATTCAAATAACAAAGATCAATGATGAGTTTCGATTTTGTGTTCTTGATCTCTTGAAGGTCATGAATTAATTGTAATACACGAAAATAAACTGAGATCTTTCGTATTATTAGTTTGAGTTTTGATTCGAGTCATGAAATATTGTGGAAGAGATGGAGGATGGGAGTAGGATTAGATGAATGTTTGTGGTTGAAATTGTGATGATGGGACATTAGGATTAGTTTGGATTTGATGATGT